>JAWPHD010005599.1:0-160170 GCA_037043455.1 Cyrtodaria siliqua | reverse complement strand
AACAAGAACTTTCTTACATGTCTTGTGACCCCACCTTTTCTAGTCATTTTTTAAGTGGAAAATTAGTTTTCTATATGAACATTACACTGATGCATTATCCATACTTGAGTTGGATTTGCAGCAAATCATTAATATGTGACACTTTAACATTCGTGTCTATAGGGACAATAATTAGTGGTTTCATACCTGTAAAGTCATGTTCCCTAAAAATATGTGTCAATGTTCTCTTGTTCCCTGAAAATAACAGCCATTATTCCCTTGTTCACCAAATATAAATGGCCAAGTTATTTGTATTGTTCTTTCATTGATTTTTATCTGTTTAAACTTTACTTTCACATTTTCTGTGCTCGTCTCAAGGTTTAACCTTAGTTCATATTAGCGAGCAAAGAAAAAAAAAAGGCTAATTGCTAATCTATGCTTCTCGATTTTGATGGTAAATCGTCGTTTTCACGCTTTAAGCATTTCTAACGCAGACACCGGTAGGAATTTTAGGGTTTTAGGTTATAATAGCGTAAATGAGTCTCCATTGCCCTTCCATAGTAAAGTTAGAATGTTGACAACCTGTTAAAAACTCAAACCTCGTTAGAATTCTGGGAAACTTATTTTATCATGCAAATAAACATGTCTGCTATTAAACATCAACAAGGAAATAGGGGCTTTAATACCTTCTAATAAACATTTCTTCAGTTGTATACTAACACCGGGTCAAAGGTCAACACTATTTTTACCCCTTGCAATTTTATACCCTATCTACTTTCACTTCTCAAATTTATATAAAAAACTGTCAAAAACATGATGAGCTGCATTTCCAAATATCAACAACATGTCCAGAATACAGTTATAGCCAAAAAATAACAGGAACCAGCACTAAAAAAAGTTTTTAAAGAAAAAAAGATTAGCACTCTTTAATACAGAACTACTTTCGACTGCACCAGGCGAGCACATCCTGTTGATTTAGTGTAATTAGACCTTTAGTTTCGAAATTCTGATTTGTTTTCTTTAAAACAGTTTTCTAAGCAACGTTTCCGTTATGACTGGTTAGAATAGAGTTTCAGAAATTATTTGAAAAGCCTCCGACTCCTTGACAAAGTCCTATATAATATGTGCAGCATAATATGTAAATGGTTAAAATGCGAAACTCAGGCTTTGTAGAGAAATTGTCAGTTTCGTGGTGGGAAATTTCCACCACCACCATCACACACACACACAAACCACACGCCTGAAATATTACGGTGTGGTTTTCCATTGTGGCATCCCTATAAGTGTGGCAGCACTATATCTGTCTCAAGAATACATTACACTACACACAATCATAAGTCCAGTTTCTATTGCCCATACAGGTGGTGTCCTATCATTTAACATATGGCGGATGGTCTGGTTCTCATTCATTTGACTCAGATAGTGATTTGTAAGTTATATCTGTGGTATGATAAAAATGACCTCATTATAGAATTTAAAAACAGGAATTGTTTGTATTTGTTTTATGGCATAATTATGGACCAGTGGTACGATTCACCGGAACTCAACCGACCAAAACAGAGAAGAAACACCAGGATGGACTGGAACTGAAAAATGAAATTTACACTATAGCAGGTCTGCATCACAATGAACGTCTTCTCAAGAAAAGAGTCATCTATCCTTTGTTTATATTTAAATGGCTGTTTGTGACTGATAGTTGCATAATTCTGTCAGGCATTTAAAACCAGCATTGGATGGTGACACTAGCATCTTTTAGGAGTGGCCCATTGGGTCACACACAGATAAAATCATTGGATTGGATTTCTTCAAACCCATGCACTGAAGTGGATGCAACTTGCCATCTTGTTCAAAGTTAGATCAGGATGGATGGACTGTGGTATTAAAATTAAAACAATAATTCCCATCTCACATCTATTTGTGAATCATATTTAGTGTTATCGGCTAAATATTCAGGTCACAGTTTGCATATATTTAGTAATAAGTAATAACATAAGAAAATTAAAACATTTCTGGCAAAAAGAAAAAAAATGCAAAAAAGCAATTGGAACAATGTATGTATATCTATAGTTAACAATCTTTCAGTTATATCATGACAGTGTCTACTTGAAGCAGTGAGGTAAATGCTTAATTTGGCGGTTCAGTTTCTTTTAAGCTAACGTTAGTCAAAAACATTTTAATCTAAATATATACTTTAATTCATTCTTATCAAAAACCCGGTGAAACCGTCTTGAACATATTTTGACTGTTTTAATCTCCACACATCAGTATAAACAATATGGTAAATGCAATTTGTCAATTTCAGATTGTACATTGATTTAATGATTTATTCATTCTACTTATTATTATTATTATTATTGAGGCTCCCCAGGATGGGGGAAGGGGTCCATCTTCCTTTGTTCCCTGAAAATATGAGTCAGTGTACCCTTGGTCCCTACAAATATTTTGCTTTGTTCCCCAAATTTATTTTTCCAATGTTCACTTGTTCTCTAAAAGTATTTCTAATATTTAAAGATTCGCTAATGTTCCCCAAAATTCATTCTGGCCTGAAGTAATTATAGTTGCATCTTATACAACACTGTCATCAAAAAAATATTGTTTGGAATGTTAACTTTTTGTGATTGTTTTTAATATTAAAACTCGATGATAGAGTTTTATTTCCTGTAAAGTCATGTTCACTTATTCCCTAAAAATATATATATTTTTCACCAAAAATAAATGGCCATGTTCCCCAAAAATCCTGAGAGGACCTCATTATTGGGTTGCTTTCAATTTGACAAGTTATTTGTATCGTTCTTTCATTGATTTTTATCTGTTTAAATATTACTTTCACATTTTCTGTGCTCGCCTCAAGGTATTTTAATACCGTGTATGGACAACCGTTAAACCGTTTCTAGGAAATCATCCTGACCACTTTATTCCAACAAGATAACGCCAGGTCACACTTACCTAGAGGTACAAGTAACGATATCATGCTGGAATATTGTGACGTCGGGATGAGTTTGTAGGAACGGTAAAACGATTGTTCATACCCGCTATTAAAATGTGTGACTTTTGTTTTCTACACTGTGTGATTTTAATTGAATACTATACGCAGTGATTAGGAATTCTGAGACAATCAGTGTTTGCATTTATTTAAGAAATAATAAATATGTACCTGTGTTTTATCAGTGAATAAAATACAGCTAGTATTCGGATGCGTAGTAATTAAATCACGAGTGCGTTAGCACGAGTGATTAAACTATTCGCATCCGATCGACTAACTGTATTTTATTTACCAACGCACTCGTGATTTAATTACTACGCATCCGAACTCCTAACTGTATTTTATTCACCGATAAAATACAGGTGCGTATTTATTATTTCGATTCTAACACAACAATAACCCCATTGTTTACGCTATTGTTGGACCACTATATATTATCTTCGAGGTCAAGGTAATCAGGCTGCTATGTTTATAGGCTGCTTCATTGAGCGCCCCCGTAAGTGACGTCATGTAACGTGGCGGTTTCAACTGATGAAATATACCCGGGGAATTAATGGAAGAGCTGTATTTTATCGTACATACAGCTGTCTCTCTTCTTTGTGTATATGAAAGACTGCGGAGGTCGTGTTAGAATAATTAATACCATTCAAACTATGCCCTTATTGTTATTATAAATAACTTTAGCAATACAGTTTAACACCAATATATAATCTGCTGGTGCGTTTTCATTGACCGTCAGTATATAACAAACTAGATATGATGAAGTATAATTATATCATTGAAGCAGACATGGTGATTTTCCGATGTCATAAGCCTTACAGTCAACAGATACTTAACGAATGTTTATAAATAGAAATCAACAGATGACTAATTCCATAGCCCAAATTTGATTGTCTAAATAACTCTTTACCTAAAGGAGTTGGGATAAAAATGGAAATATATCTTTTAAGGGGGTCCCAAAGTTTTTTTTTTAAAAACGTGACACGTGAAACAAACAATATTTTTGCGTGATTGCGTGAAAATTATATCAGCGTGATCCGTGATTTTGGTCTTGGTAAAACGTGATCGCGTGATATGGTGACGTGAAACGTGAATATTTAGTCCTTTTCAGTCTTTTTAGTGTCCCTCCTCCTCCCCCGAGAGCTGAACTTTCGTACTTGCGCGAACATCTGGCACGCGGAATCCCCGGGGACACTACAATCAGCCGAGTCGTGTATCAGATACAGTATAGGCAGTATAAGTTTGTGTGTGATTGTGTGTGTTTTTTTTGTTTGTTGTTGTTGTTGTTGTTGCAACCCACACATTGTACTAGAGAAGCTCGAGCCTATAGGGCTTCACGTCTGCTCATCCACATTTAATGTGAAATGTGAAAGTTCTGCTATTTTCACGTGAAGATGTGATCCTTGTTTTTATTTTACGTGAACACTGTTACTTGATAAAAAGGATAGGGTGTTGCTGTAGTATGCGGTTTTATGAGTAGTTGTGTGTTTGTATTTTCAAGTTGTGTAATGTAAAACATGTTTTGACCTGTCACATAATAAAAAATAAATATAATATGTATTTATATGTCGAGAAACATGTGTTTAAGTCATAAATAAAGAATATGTTCTGTTCCGTTATGTTTAATATACTGATATATTGCCCTAGAAAAAATACATTGCTTCAGGACATTCGCAGAGTGGCACACGGCAATCTTTACTTCGGTTTTACGCATGTTTAAGCACTAAAACAAAACAAACGTCGACAACAAGTGTATTTTTTTGTTCTTTATAATCGTCCCTTATTTCAGTAAGCTTGTTAAATATTTATAATTTCGAACAATACCGCTAATTTTGAGAAATGATTATATAATTAAATTTTAAAAGTAATGTTTTCTCCTGATGTAAAATTGTAAAAGTCATCAATAGTGTGTTAAGTGGCTTTACAACATGACTATATATATGTTGGGTGAAACATCAGAATTTCTCCCATTTCTAGTCAGGTGAGATTACAACACTTATACGTAGGGTTGGAATTCCCTATCTTAATCGAATACCCATGATAGAATCTTTTTCTTGCATATCAGAGACATTTTATGCGTCGACGCCTCCAGCTACTAACGTTTTACATATTTTCCTTCATACCGGATATTGGCGCGCTTGAATTTTATCTCGACCCTAGGGTGAGATGGAAATATCTAGCCCCGGTTAAATGATGGATATCCTTGCACAGAAAATGTGAAAATAAATTTTAAATTTTAAACAGATAAAAATCAATGAAAGAACAATACAAATAACTTGTCAAATTAAAAGCGACTCAATAATGAGGTCCTCTCAGGGGTTTTGGGGAAAATGGCCATTTATATTTGGTGAACAAGGGAACAATAGCTGTTATTTTCAGGGGAAAAGAGAACATTGACATATATTTTTAGGGAAAAATGGAACATGACTTTACAGGAAATAAAATTCTAACATCTAGTTTTAATATTAAAAAAAAATCGCAAAAAGTTAACATTTCAAACAATATTTTGCGATGACAGTGTTGCAACTATAATTACTATAGGCCAGAATGAATTTTGGGGAACATTAGCAAATCTTTTAAACATTAAAAACACTTTTAGAGAACATGGGATTTGGACATATAATTTTGTGGAACAAAGCAAAATAGTTGTGAGGAACAAGGGAACACTGACACATATTTTCAGGGAACAAAGGAAGATGTACCCCTTCCATCCTCCTGGGGTCCTCAATAAAAATAATAATAATGAATAAATCATTAAATGCAATGTACAATTTGAAAGGGGCAAATTGTGTTTACCATTTTGTTCATACTGAGGGGGCACTGATTAAAATAGGCAAAAAATATGTTCAAAACTTTTTTTGATTATAATAATAATGAATTCAAGTATATATACTCAGTCGCAAAAGAAAATTTGCACTTTGAAAATTTTACTTTACACCCCTATCCTTTTTATCAAGCAACAGTCCTTAATGATTCAACCTATTGAAAAACAAATGACAACATGATATTGGCAATAGAATGATAACAATTTTGGTACCAAACATGACGTACATTAATTTTGGAATTTATACATTTTATTCTAAAAAATCTCACACACTTTCTTTTGCAACTCAGTATATTTACATTAAAACGTTTTAGACTAGCTTGAAAGAAACTAAACTGCCAAATTCAGCATTTACCTCACTGCTTCAAGTATATAATACACAGTCCTGATATACCTAAACTGAAAGATGGTTAACTTTTTACATATACACACATTGTTCCAATTGCGTTTTTACATATATTTTTCTTTTTGCCAGAAATGTTGATATTTCCTATGTCATTATTTATTACTAAATATATGCAAACTGTGACCTGTGTATTCAGCCGATAACACTAAATATGATTCACAAATAGATGAGAGATGGGGATAATTGTTTTAATTTCAACACCACAGTCCATCTGTCCTGATCTTACCTTGAATAAGAACCGTCTGTACAAGATGGCAAGTTGCATTCACTTCAGTGCATGGGTTTGAAGAAATCCAATCTGTGTGTGACCCAATGGGCCACTCCTAAAAGATGCTAGTGTCAACAGCCAATGCTGGTTGTATATGCCTGACAGAATAATGCAACTATCAGTCACAGACAACCATTTAAATATAAACAAAGGATAGATGACTCTTTTCTTGAAGATGTTCAGTTAGTAATAAAACGAGCTTCCCGCTAACGGTGCAGTCAAAAACTCAACAGCCGATTTAAGACAAACATTAAATGTTTCACAAACCGTTGTTCTTCGACTGTGAATGTCCAAATGGTCTTCACTGATACTTTTTTTGCTATTTTCACAAATTCATAAGTTTGCATTGCCAAAATGTTGAGATTTTACCTTATTTTCACTAGGTGATAAAAAGTGTGTTACTCGGTTTTTATCCTTGGGTTCTATAGTAAAATAAAAATCTTTGGCAGAGGAAAAAAATGATAATTTTCAAGTTTAGATTTTGAAAGATAAGGTATTTTGAATCAATTTGCATAAATGTGTATGAAATATGCAGGGTTTCAAAATAATCACACTATAAATACCTTAATTTGAACAGTAAACTTGGTTGAACATCAAGGATAAAGACCGAGTTTATCACCTACCAGAATGTATTGTTATGTCTTATTTCTGGTCACTGATTGGTCAGTTTTTTTGATGATGCTGTATCAAATTATGAATATAAATACAAGGACGCTGCCATCTTCTTTTTGAATTGTCACGTGACCGAAGATGTAACGTCCATTCTGATTGGTTAGATGGTCGAGCACTTCTGTTTTCCGCTGTTTCCCCGCTTTCGATATGGGTAACAGGTAAAGAAACTGTAAACAGCGTGTGAAAAAACAGCTGATTCCGGTTGTCTGTAAACAATGAATGAAAAGCAAAACTGCGCTTTAGAAATCGCAATAAGCGGTCACAATTTATTGTTGCTAGGATCAGCCGGAACAGGCAAGTCATACGTTGTAAAGGAAATTGCGAAACGTTTACGTAAAGTAGGTAAGATCGTAGAAATAACTTGCTCGACAGGAATAGCCTGTCAAGTGTACGACAACGCCAGCACAATCCACCAATTCACAGGAATTGCGGATGGCAGACATGGTCCGAATGAGATTATCGACGTCCTGAAAAACAATACTAAATATGACAAAGTTGTTCAGCGTATTAAGAGGTGTGATGTTCTAATAGTGGACGAATGCTCGATGATAAGTAGTAGAACTTTTGACACTATAAGCCAGGCCTGCAGCTTGAAAAACCCTGACAAGTTGTTTGGTGGTATACAAGTTATCTTTGTTGGAGACTTTTTTCAGTTGCCACCTGTTGCTAACCCCAGCTATCATGATGATGGCAGCTATTGCTTTGAAAACTCATTATTTAATTCTGTGTTTCCACATGGAGTAGTGCTGAACACTAATATACGCCAGAGTGGAAATAACTTGATTACGGCAATAAATGATGTTTATAGTGGACATATTTCTGCTGAAACTGAAAAATATATAACTGATTTAGCAAGGCCACTTATGTTCGACACAGAAGAAAGCGTTAAATTGTTTTCAAGGAATGACTTGGTGGATGATTTAACAGACAATGCCTGATAGATTTTCCAGGTCCAATGTTTGAATACCTCTCTGTTGACAGTGGAAAATGTTCTGAACTTCAAAAATTCACACCACCAAGGACCCTTTGGTTGAAGATTGGGTTTCCAGTTTTTTTTTAATGAATTTGACTGATAAGCTGGTGAATGGACTACGGGGAACTGTATATGACATTGATGACCAAGGGCCGATCATAGAGTTTCCTAGTTTGAAGGTTACAACACGAATTTCGAAGGTTACATTTACAGGTATGTGCATTTTCAAGAAAAAAACGTGCACTTAGTGCTTCTTTCTTCTAATTTGTAGCCAAATTACACATTCCCCAGCCGTAAAAGTATAGATTTCCCCCCTTTTCATATGAAAAATTACCCTCTTAATTTTTTTTTTAAATAATTTTAAACTCTAATACAGGTAAACAGCATACTTTTTGCAATTTGAAATGGTACATTCTCGGTGCCACTTAAATAATAAATAAAAAACTTTGTGTTTCTTCGAAATTCCCCTTTGATATGAAAATCACGCAAAATTCCTGAGGGCCCTGTCCACCAGCCCCCACCCCCTAAAAGCTGGCTAGTGCCCTGAATGTAAAACTTTTTTTCCGAGTTAACATGCATATTAATCTAAGGATATGATATTTTGGTAATTTAGATGAGAGGTAAACATAATAAGATTTTTTTGAAAACATGCATTTGATTTGGGGGAAAACTTCATTTTATATATTCTCTTTCAGGAAGCAAACTATTTATACAGTATAATATGATAATTATTTTATAGTTTTCAGTCCAACATTGAATGCAGACATAGCAGTGAGAGAGCAATATCCACTCAAACCAGCTTTTGGTCTAACCATTCACAAAGCCCAAGGCATGACATTTTCCAGGTACATATCATTTTCTTAATTTTCTTTTTATGTTGCAAGATCTTAAAGGGAGTACGATCAGGAGTATTATTATTTTTTTCAGAATTGTTCAGACACATTCTTTCTGCATTATATTGATAGAAATAAAGTAAATGAGACATAAACCACCAAAAGAAAATAACACCGAACTTATAAAACACAAGATCCAAAGAAGATATTTCCTAACATTGGTTACACCCCAGGTTTAGTTATTTTGAACTCTGTGGTTGGTAATTACAATGCATAGCAACGTGAGAGTCATGTGGAGATGATCGCTGATCATGATGTGATCTGTGAAAAAATGTGTGCATTTAAAATTACAACTGATTGAAAGGAAAGTGAAAGATTTAAAACAAATCCCTATTATCCTGATGGAAATTTCAACTGTAATGAACTTCAACAATTGAAGTGGTTAACTTTATTCAACCAGTTAGGCATGTTTATTGTATAATTTCAGAGTCGAGATTGACTGTCGTGAAATCTTTAAAGCATGCCAACTTGGTGTAGCACTCTCAAGAGCGACAACTTCTGCTGGGCTGAGAGTGATAAATTTCCACAAGAGATGTCTCATTCCCCCTACACATCAAGTAACAGAATTTATGAAAGGCCACAAAGAGGAGGTACTTCTATCAGACCTGTCATGTTGCAGAGAAAGTAAAGGGTAAGTACTGATAATCTAAGTTCAAACGAGGCTAACATGATAAAGTGCCTTGTGCAAGGACATAAAGAGCTGTACTGGTCAAGAGCAACATTAGGCACTGTTTACATTAATTTGCTTTTTTGGTGTTCGTGATGTTTTATCTATTTTACAGCTTTTTGTTTAAACTAAGTTTAACAGAGCCAAAATATATGCAAGAGAGGCATGTGATGCATGCACGGTAGCTTTAGCATGCTGAAAAAATTAATATTATTCGAAATACGACATTTTAGCCAGATTGCATAGCAAATCCGAGCTTACCAGTATAGCTTGGCCATTTCCATCAATCGGTATCCATCCATCTACATGTTTTGAAATTTTGTTAAAGTTTTTGGTTACATATCCCCCCCCCCCCCCCTTATTTTTCAGTATTGGTGCTTTTTTTTCAACAAAGTTTCAAGCGACTGTAAATTTTTTGTTTTGTATTTCGTTTATAAAGATACTTTAAACATTAAAGATATATATTATTATGTTAATAACTGTCACATCCGGATTACTTTGATCTTCTCCTTGCTGCTTAGTGGTCTAGTAGCAGTGCGCTTGCGTACAGGGTTTTTCATCTCCACAGTGAATGGAACTGCAGTTGAAATGGATCTCCCAGCATTTGATTTTCTGGAGATTGTATTTTGTCCAACCAGTATGCTGTTAATTGATTTTCTGTACTGTAGTGCATTTGGATTAGTGTTCGCGCCATTGTAGGTAGACCGTTGTTGATTAAAAATATTTTCGATAACATCCGAATTCACCAATCCTGGTGTCACATACACTGTTGAGCTGGGTTTAAGTACTGCATGACAAAAAAGTATGTATCCCCTGATGCAGGATTGTATGTCTTTAAGGCACTGTTGAGAGATCAAGCGTTTACCTTTTTGTTTCTTTGGTATAGAACTATCTGTGCTCACTTGAAATTACCAGTTTAAAAACCAGTCCGCAATATGCTGCAGTACTTGCAGCCTCTCATCATTTGTGTCTCTAACTGGTCTCATATCTCTGAAAATGGAGACTATTTGTGATGTATTGTCAAGCAACTCAATGGCACCGTTTAATACTTCACCTTTTTCTCCAAGACAACTTTGATATTGTTTCATCACGTGTAGTATTTCCACATTCAAAACATCTTCAGCTAGATAGTTTCTCATCTTCAGCTGGGAGTCTGGGAACATACAATGTATGCTCATTGTTAATTTGCGATGCAACTGCAAGCCATTCTGTTGATCCCATTTAAAACAGTCAATAAACATTTGCCACTGTATTGTGTACTGACTTGGCAATGTCAACACTCTAGTACACTTTGCATGTAAACCACTTTTTATTATATTATTTCGTATTTTTTTCAACACGTGTGAAACATCCATCATAAATATCATTGAATTGGGTGTACATGGACTAGGTGATATAAAATTATATTTCAATTTTGCATTTTCACCCACACAAATGTGCATAAATGATCTGTTGCACACTGCACCATCCATACAAGTGTACATAACCTTAAAACCATAAGACCATAACATCTGAACAGCTTTCCAAAAACAGTGCATATATCTCAGAAGCTTGCACCTGGTCTGTTACAAAGTGCGCAAATGGGAACCTAAACCCAGTTATTCCAAGGAAAAGAAGCTGCAACACATGTGTTCCAAGGGATTTGTCATGTTTTCCCTTTCGCAGCACATGGCACATATCTCCTTCTTCACACGTGTCTGTAAAGCCCACCAACTCAACAGCATCACCAGCCTTGTTGATTTGAATATCACTTTGGATGGACATTTCATCAAATATGATGCCTCCTTGCATTCCATCCTCAGGAATAGCACGTCTTCTTGCCTCTTCAGCCATCCATTCAAAAACTGTTTCATCAAAACCTGGATTCTGCTTAAGTTTATTTTTGTACATTATCAAAGTAGAAGGAGACGGATTTTTTGACTTGGTTAATATTTCATAGCTATGAGGGCTCCTAGTATATAACTGGAGGCATGTCCCAATGAATGATTTTGACCACCTTCTGCCAGATGGATTTCTAGAAACATTCTTTGATTGCTCTAAAAATAGATCAACCAATTCCTGGTTTGCATTTTTCAATAGGTTTTTAATTTTGTCAACATTTTCATCTTCATTTTTGTTGTCATCATTTCTATTTTCACTTAATTTGTTTGGGTTTTGAAGCTGATTTTGCAAATGTCATGTGTTGACATATTTTGCAGGTTGAGGATTTAGATCCAAATGATATTATTTTATCACATGATACTGATCTCAGTGTTCTTGTGGAGTCAGCACCTGTTTCACTTTGCCAATTTTCAAGTGTTTGGAACCGGCTAACTATAACACTCTTTGAAACCTTAACACCACCACACAACTTCAGTTTCTCGGCAATATAGCAAGTATTTAATATGCTGTCTGCATTCAGCAAAAAAGTACTTTCAACATTTACTGTTTGGAGATTCACAGTTTTTCCTGCAATATCTAGAGACCATTGTCCATCTTTTTTGAAAGTTAAAATGTTTGATACATTGTTGCCATTTGACAAACACCCACTTTCAATTGCACAGACTACATTATCTTCATTAACCTCCTTAACTATAAATGTACTTGGTATGTGGGTTGTTATTTCTGTTAAGTTGTTACATTGTTTACAACTGCTTTCATGAAGTGGTTGTAGTGGCTTTAATGCTATGCCCTTATATACAGTACTGGCTGATTTTCCTTCTCGCTTCCTACATTTGGCAGCATTAGGATACAGAGACGTCAAATTGTCAATACAAATTCGCATCCCAGGGACTGAATTGGAACTTCCACCTTCAATACACTCTAAGCAGAATGTGTCGTAGATAACGTTTATTTCTAACTCACTGTTTTCTTCAACACACAGTCTGGATACCAACCTGTAATTCAGAGAAGTTTGATTAGTTCATTTGCACTAAAAGCCCAGGAAGCAAGATACTCTAGTATTGTATAGCAGTATATTTTCGCTATCGTTCCCCTTATTTTATCATCATAAACCTACCGTACTTCCTCTTATATTAGCACCCGAGTGCTATTCAAAATGACAATGGGCCACTTTATTTTTTATTGAAGTTTGATTTTTTGGTGGTGGGGGTGGGGTGGAGTTTTTGATACCAAAGATTAATTATATTTTTTTTAAGATACCGTGTGGGTGGGGGGATTTTCTTTTAAGGGATGCGCTATTATTAGGAGAAATACAGTCAGTAATAATTCACACAATAATGTATCCTCATTGCACAGTCGTGGTAAAAGTTTTTTTGCTAAATTAAGGAGTTTTTTGCCAATTACAGGTAAACATGTGCAATATTTCTGCATTGCACTTATCGCACCTACCAAATTAAATTAATTTAATAACAAGAGGCCCAAGAGGGCCTGTGAACGCTCTACTGGCTGTTATACCATTGATGAATCGAGTCGTACTACATGGTGTCTAGAGTGTACACAAGGTTATTCAAGTATTTGACCTAGTGACCTAGTTTTTGACCCCATGGGCCCCATTTTCGAACTTGACCACAATATAATTAAGACAACATTTCGACAAAGTTTCATCAAGATCGGGTCAGAAATATGGCCTCTAGAGTGTACTAGTGACCTAGTTTTTGACCCTGTGTGACCCATTTTCGAACTTTAGCAAGCTCTAATTGAGACAAATATTCTGACAAAATTGCATCAAGATCGGGTCAAAAATATGGCCTCTAGCGTGTACACACGGTTTTTCCAAAGTTTGACCTAGTGACCTAGTTTTTAACACCATGTGACCCATTTTTGAACTTGACCAAGATATAATTAAGACAAACATTTTGACAAAGAGTGTACACAAGGTTTTTCCAATATTTGACCTAGTGACCTAGTTTTTAACCCCATGTGACCCATTTTCAAACTTGACCAAGATATAATTAAGACAAACATTCTGACAAAGTTGCATCAAGCTTGGGTCAAAAATATGGCCTCAGAGTGTACACAAGGTTTTTCCAATATTTGACCTAGTTTTTAACTTCATGTGACCCATTTCCGAACTTGATCAAGATATAATTAAGATAAACAATTTGACAAAATTTCATCAAGATTGGGTAACAAATATGACCTCTAGAGTGTACACAAGTTTTTTCAAGTATTAGACCTAGTGACCTAGTTTTTGACCCCACATGACCCATTTTTGAACTTGACCAAGATTTCATTGAGACAAACATTCTGACAAAGTTTCATCAAGATCGGGTCAAAAATATGGCCTCTAGAGTGTACACACGGTTTTTCCAAAGTTTGACCAAGTGACCTAGTTTTTAATACCATGTGACCCATTTTGAACTTGACCAAGATATAATTAAGACAAATATTTTGACAAAGTTTCATCAAGATTGGGTCAGAAATACGGCTTCTAGAGTGTACACAAGGTTTTTCAAGTATTTGACCTAGTGACCTAGTTTTTAACCCCATGTGACCCATTTTCAAACTTGACCAAGATATAATTAAGACAAACATTCTGACAAAGTTGCATCAAGCTCGGGTCAAAAATATGGCCTCTAGAGTGTACACAAGGTTTTTCCAATATATGACCTAGTTTTTGACCCCACATGACCCATTTTTTGAACTTGACCGAGATTTCATTGAGACAAACAATTAAGATAAACATTCTGACAAAGTTGCATCAAGCTCGGGTAAAAAATATGGCCTCTAGAGTGTACAAAGGTTTTTCCAATATTTGACCTAGTGACCTAGTTTTTATCTTCATGTGACCCATTTTCGAACTTGATCAAGATATAATTAAGATAAACAATTTGACAAAGTTTCATCAAGTTTTTTCAAGTATTTGACCTAGTGACCTAGTTTTTGACCCCACATGACCCATTTTTGAACTTGACCGAGATTTCATTAAGACAAACATTCTGACAAAGTTTCATCAAGATCAGGTCAAAAATATGGCCTCTAGAGTGTACACACGGTTTTTCCAAAGTTTGACCTAGTGACCTAGTTTTTAACACCATGTGACCCATTTTTGAACTTGACCAAGATATAATTAAGACAAACATTTTGACAAAGTTTCATCAAGATTGGGTCAGAAATACGACTTCTAGAGTGTACACAAGGTTTTTCAAGTATTTGACCTAGTGACCTAGTTTTTAACCCCATGTGACCCATTTTCAAACTTGACCAAGATATATTTAAGACAAACATTCTGACAAAGTTGCATCAAGCTCGGGTCAAAAATATGGCCTTTAGAGTGTACACAAGGTTTTTCCAATATTTGACCTAGTGACCTAGTTTTTGACCCCACATGACCCATTTTCGAACTTGACCGAGATTTCATTGAGACAAACATTCTGACAAAGTTTCATGATGATTGCATCAGAAATGTGGCCTCTAGAGTGTACACAAGCAAAAGTTAACGGACGGACGACGGACGGACAACACACCATCCCATAAGCTCTGCTGGCCCTTGGCCAGTAGAGCTAAAAACTAATGTAAAATTGTTTTATTATGAATAAACACATGATCAGTAAGTAGCATACTTTTCCCCCCATTGTCTTGCCATGGCAACCACAGTTTTGACCAAATTAAAAAAAAACAGACATGCACCATTTTCATTTTGCCATGGATGAACACATAAACAAAATCACAGGATCCATATTTTGCGTCGATTCTTACGGATGGCGGGAGGTGTACAGTAATGGTTCTACCCAGGAAAAGTGGGTGGTCTGCCTCCACCACAAACAATCGAACGTCATATATATAGCGTTACATGTGTTGAAAGTGACGTAAAACAACAAACAAACAAAACTTATTTTGCGGACAGACAGAAAAGGGGTAGTTGACATAGTCAAATCCGTTGCATCTATAGCATTCATCACAAGTTTGCGACTCGTGACAGATTAACATCGGGGTAGCTACTGCTTGCCAATAATTGTATAGGCCCTACCCTATACATCAATTTGAAAAATAAAAAAAAGAGTAAAAAAATGCAATAAAAACTGAAGCCGGAGAGGTTGGGGTTAAGGCCTTCGGATCAACATTTGCTTCTTATAGCATGGCAGGGCCTTTTTACTAGTTTTGGGGAAGGGGCCATTTTGGTCTAAATTGGGGGGAAATCGAACAAGAGGTCAATGACCTTGAAGCTCTACTGATTGATTTTGATTTCAGGAAGTAGTCCCTACAGACTTGTTTTTTGAAAATCTATTTTTAACCGTGGCGGCCATCTTGAATTTCCGGCCGACCTGAAATTTTGCTAAGATCAATAAGACATTAAGAGCAACATTCCTGTGAAGTTTCATGAAAATCCGTCAGGTAGTTTCAAAGAAGTAGTCGCTACAAGTTTTCATTATATAACTCTATGTAAACAAAGCAGCCATGTTTAAGGTCAAATCAAAACGATTTTCGACAAGGACCAACATCATGTCATACTGATCATTTTAGAAAAAGTCCCATATCAATATCTCTTATTGTTTTGAAGAAGTAGTCGCTACAAACTTATTTATTTTAAATCTATTTTTAGCTGTGGCGGCCATCTTGAATTTCCGGCCGACCTGAAATTTTTCTAGGATCAACTAGACATCAAGAGCAACATTCCTGTGAAGTTTCATGAACATCCGTCAAGTAGTTTCAGAGGAGTAGTCGCTACAAGTTTTTACTATATAACTCTATGTAACCAAAGATGGCCACTGGCAGCCATGTTTAACGTCGAATCAAAATAATTTTCCACAAGGATCTACATCATGTCATGCTGATCATTTTAGAAAAAGTCCCATATCAATATCACTTATAGTTTTCAAGAAGTAGTCGCTACAAACTTATTTTTTAAAAATCTATTTTTAGCTGTGACGGCCATCTTGAATTTCTGGCCGACCTGAAATTTTTCTAGGATCAATAAGACATCAAGAGCAACATTCCTGTAAAGTTTCATGACAATCCGCCAAGTAGTTTCAGAGGAGTAGTCGCTACAAGTTTTTACTATATAACTCTATGTAAACAAAGATGGCCGCTGGCAGCCATGTTTAACGTTGAATCAAAACAATTTTTGACTAGGATCAACATCATGTAATGCTGATCATTTTAGAAAAAGTCCCATATCAATATCACTTATAGTTTTCAAGAAGTAGTCGCTACAAACTTGTATTTTAAAACTCTATTTTTAGCTTTGGCGGCCATCTTGGATTTCACATCAACATGAATTTTTGCTAGGATCAACTAGACTTTATGGGCAACATTTCTGTAAAGTTTCATGAATATCCATCCAGTAGTTTCAGCTGTGAAGTCGCTACAAATAAAAGTTTACGGACAGACAGACGGACAGACGGACGGACGGACAGACGGACGGACGACGGACGCCGCACCACGGCATAAGCTCTGCTGATCTCTGATCAGTAGAGCTAAAAATGGGGAATGAAATTTCCAGAGGTAAGTTTAAAAAAATGGGAAAAAATTGCATGATTTTAAAAGAAATTTGGGTTGGGAAGGGGCCTTATACAGGCTGCTGCAAAGACGGGTAAAAAGGCCCTGCATGGTTACTGAAATTGCCTTTGTATTTGCACAGGTGTAAATTGTTCAAATGAAAATAACACCCGTCAGAATAAATGGTGTACCTCTACATGTAACTACCACTTATCGGAGAAATGGCAAGCAGATGCAAAACACATGCTACAAAACAAATAGAGTATGGTCTCAACTCGCTGGTTATCTAAACACCTCGATGGGCTACGCACATCTGATGTTTTAATCAACCAGTCCGATGAGACCATACTCTATCTATTATTTATTTTACAGTGTAATTCAACGTTGTCAAATGTTAGTTCTCAAATGTGCCAAAAAGGAAATCTTCAAATACCACGCAAGTGTTCCGTCAGATATACGTCGAAACGCACCAATGCGTAGCTAATTAAAAAAAAATGCCCGAGGAGCATACCCCAGGAACCCGTAGTTTGTCCGCCCAGTATATGCATTTTTGTCAGATATGTGCCCGATTTTAAAGGGAACATAAAGTACTGAAATTATAGACATCTTAATAAGTTGCTGCTTAAAGGAACTCGAGGTATTATAGGTGTCAATCCAGATATGACTAAAATCATCGTAATGTGTTTCAGACACTTATTCAATGTGCATAATTATGCACTAAACTAGGACCCATGACCCTTAATTCTTGTTTATGACACGTTTATTTTTTTTTTGGTATATCAACAATAGGCTTTAAGGCTGTTATTATTTATTGCTCTTTGACCGAAGTACGCTTTTATTTAATTTATAATATGTACAACTATTTATAACAATAAACCTCATTTAAATTAATATCAATGATTTATTGCCAAACACCAGCCGATTCGTCGGGTTTTCAAGACCTCTTTTTTAAATAGTAATTAAACCAAAGGAACCTGTGACTTACTTTAAATGCATTAATGCAAATGAAACTGAAGCACATCATGCATTTTTAGCTCTACTGATCAGAGATCAGCAGAGCTTATGCCGTGGTGCGTCGTCCGTCCGTCTGTCTGTAAACTTTTTTTTGTAGCGACAACTCCTCTGAAACTACTGAATGGATTTTCATGAAACTTTACAGAAATGTTGCCCATGAGGTCTAGTTGATCCTAGCAAAAATTCATGTTGATGTGAAATCCAAGATGGCCGCCAAATCTAAAAATAGGTTTTTAAAAAACAAGTTTGTAGCGACTACTTCTTGAAAACTATAAGTGATATTGATATGGGACTTTTTCTAAAATGATCAGCATGACATGATGTTGGTCCTTGTCAAAAATCGTTTTGATTCAACGTTAAACATGGCTGCCAGCGGCCATTTTTGTTTACATAGAATTATATAATGAAAACTTGTAGCGACTACTCCTCTGAAACTACTTGACGGATTTTCATGAAACTTCACAGGAATGTTGCTTTTGATGTCTAATTGATCCTAGCAAAATTTGAGGTCATCCAGAAATCCAAGATGGCCGCCACGTTTAAAAATAAATTTTCAAAATACAAGTTTGTAGCGATTTCTTCTTGAAAACTATAAGTGATATTGATATGGGACTTTTTCTAAAATGATCAGCATGACATGATGTTGGTCCTTGTCAAAAATTGTTTTGATTCAACGTTAAACATTGCTGCCAGCGGCCATCTTTGTTTACATAGAGTTATATAGTAAAAACTTGTAGCGACTACTCCTTTGAAACTACTTGGCAGATTTTCATGACACTTTACAGGAATGTTGCTCTTAACGTCTAACTGATCCTAGCAAAATTTCAGATCGGCCAGAAATTCAAGATGGCCACCACAGTTAAAAATAGATTTTTAAAAAAGAAGTTTGTAGCGACTACATCTTGAAAACTATAAGTGATATTGATATGGGACTTTTTGTAAAATGATCAGCATGACATGATGGTTATCAGAGTCAAACATTATTTTGATTTGACATTAAACATGGCTGACAGTGGCCATCTTTGTTTACATAGTTATATAATGAAAACTTGTAGCGACTACTTCTCTAAACTACTTGACGGATTTTCATGAAACTTCACAGGAATGTTGCTCTTGATGTCTAATTGATCCTAGCAAAATTTCAGGTCGGCCGGAAATTCAAGATGGCCGCCACGGCTAAAAGTAATTTTTCAAAAAACAAGTCTCTAGCGACTACTTCCTGAAATCAAAACCAATCAGTAGAGCTTCAAGGTCATTGACCTCTTGTTATTTATATATTTGGATTGACACCAATCACTTGTCCAGATCAACTTTAGTCTCTTCAATATAGTTGATAGCCATTTTGGAAAAAGAGCAATACATATTTTCAAAAACATCTTGCTGATTTAATTTAAAGGGACACACGGCAATCTTGATTTTTTAAAACTCATGGCATCCCGCTAGTTTTTCTGGATAACTTACATTTGTTCAATAATTAATAGTAATTATAAGAACAGTAATAAGCAAATTGTATTGGCATAATATTCAGTTTTGATATTATTGCACCAATAATATATTAAAACTTATAGTAGAATAAGACAAAAAAGTGAATACTTAAAATTTTATTTATTTAAATGTAACCAGGTTAAAAGTAAAGATATCTTGGATATATAAATCGAGATACCCATTTCAAACACTTAAAGCTTGCCGTGTGTCCCTTTAAAGGGACTCTAGGCCATTGTGGGTATTTGATTATTGATTAATAATTATTGCATCGATAATATGTTAAATAATTTGGTAGAATAACAAAGAAATTTGAAATCTCCACTTTTATTAAATTATATGCAGGCAGTTTAATTTAAAGGAAATCTGGTATGATGTTTACTTGAAACCTACTTGCATAAATTAAATTTAAAAAAAAAATAGAGTTCTCATCGAGGGGCTTTAAATGTACATGTATTATTTTGTGCAATTTAACGAACAATTAGTAAAATGCAAACACAATTTGCGTTGAACTGTTTGTAAATTTTATCAATTATTGAACAAATGGTATAAAAGAAGATTTTATATATTTTTATAAATGGGGAATAAAATGTAGTTGACTGTCATTTGTGGATGTATGTCAGACTCTGTAATTCTTTTCAGATTTGATAAATCAAGCAATCAGGACAACTGATATGTGCATTTTATGGCAAATATAATTACATGTATGTATTTGAACTTCCTAATTTGCTCCTCTTCTCTTCTCTTGGTATGTAATAATATTATGTCCATATAAAGAGGTTTGAAACAGTTGTAATTTTTTTTTATTCAGGACAATCAGAGTGGAAGCATGCGACACATTAATGGACCAACCCTCGACAAGCTGCACTGAACCTGATGACATTGATATAACAAATGACTAAACAGAAAGTTTAAGCCTAGACGACGACTTCAATGATGTCATTGCTTCAATATCTCGAGAGGAGGCTGAATGTCAAAATTTTGAAATTCCAGAAGGATTTGAGCTTAAATTGGATGACATGAAATTTCACAAAGAATTTACAGAATTTCATAAACTTCACAATAAGACTGTTTTGAATATGGATCATCGGCAATTGGATTTATTTGTAAAAAAGGTTTTCTTGAAATTTCAAGTGTTTCAAAATGTAAATAAAAATGAGCCTAAAGCTATTCCAGAAAAAGGCTAGTAGAATTCTATAGCCAAGTACACGAGTTTTCAGTTAGCAGTGAATATAAACTTAATTGCCTAATTTTGTTTGAAAATGAAGAATCTTTTGGTGCTGTACATCAAAGTATTTGTTATAATATTTTGAAAACTATCAGATTGTTTTATATTAAACAGAAAGCTGATCTTTTTAAAACTTCACAGAGAAAAGTTACAAAAAGAGGTTACAAATGCATCGAAAGCCAGAGTGCGCTATGTGGCTGGGTATTGTATTGCGACTCTCAGGAAGAAATATATTAAAATGAAAAAGACACACATGTACTCATCTTCAGAAGAGGGTCAGTCTTTATATAAAAGTGCGAAATGTACTGTTTCGATATTAAATGCCTTTAAGGAGGAGGAGCAATTCCTACAGGCTAGCACATCTGAGCCAGAATCATTACTAGACATCAATAGGAAACAAAATATAACTCATGGCCTGACCAATGTTTCAGACAGTTTATTCTTAAACTCACTGATAAAAGTCTAAATTTACTTGTAAATGAAAACTTACATAAACATGGCAAAACTATGTACAATACATGCCTTGAGGAAATCAAAACAGATGCAGCGTTGTACGAGAACTTTTCTAACATTGTTGTAAAGGAAGTTGCTGGAAATCAAGTCGAATTTCAATCCGTTGAAGATTTTGTTGGTGTCATTATGAAAAATTTACTTGAAAGCATGGTACTGTTGTCATCTCAGATACTAGAAGTTTACAGTGAATTGGTTGCAAAATATCTGTTAGTGTTATTCTCACAATTTAGAAAGGATATGAAATGCACATTGAGAGTTGAAAAAACAATTGCTCATCGGAAACAAATTAAAAAAAACAACACACAAAATGAAGCTAACAAGTCAGTAGGTAGTACTGGTAGAGAAATTTCAGAACAAACGGTATCTGTCTCAGAAATGGACATACAGGACACCATTACTTCTCCCCATTACTTCTGAACCTGCTATTACTTCTGAACCCGCTATTACTTCTGAACCCGTCATTACATTTGAACCAAGCCCAACAGCAGGGGCCTCAGAAATAGTTTTTTGCAAAGAGTGCAAATTAGACCATAACAATGACGAATGGATAATGTGTGACAAATGTCAGTGTTGGATTCATACACTCAAGTGATATGAAAACGCAACAAACAAATGTCTAAATATATTTTTCATTAAGAATGGCATAACCTTAAAATTTTGAACACATACATAGCTCGATACACTTGATCCATTTTGACTAAATTTAATCAGCCCATATTACCGTAAAATCACAATAGCTAGGTCCGCTTCGTTTTCCTCGTGCGTCCCGTGCACATTTACCATGTGGTCAAATCGATTCAAATTTTATTTCAGTACATGTGTAACACACCAACAAATCATAATTTCAATAAATTGTTGGATAATTTTAAATTCGAGAGATGCCACGGATATATAACGCATACCGAAATCGGATTTTGGGAAATTGGAATTACGCGAACGGAAGTCGCTAGACGTTTTAACGTCAACCAATCGACAATTTCGCGGTTGCTTCAGCGATACAATCCTACCGGTACCGTGTCGGACCGTCCTCGACCTGGGGCGATGCCAGTTACGACGCCACGTCAGGACGTTTACATTCGTCAACGTCATCTACGTAATCGTAAACTTACGGCGACGTCAACTGCAAATATAGTCGTTGGGACAAGGGGTCGCCATATCCATCGAAACACAGTGGCTAAACGATTGCGTTATTACGGAATAAGGTGCCGGCGGCCAGCTAAAGTTCCCGTACTTACCGTACATCATCGACGTCAACGACTGCAATGGGCACGTGCAAACATAAATAATGTGAACTGGAATATGGTTTTGTTTTCGGATGAATCTAGATGCAATTTATTCAATGCAGATGGCAGAATACGCGTGTACCGTCGACGAAATGAACGTTTTGCAGATAATTGTATTGTGGAGAATGAACGTTACGGTGGTGGCAGCGTCAACGTCCTAACCCTCCAAGAAACGTCCAGGAGTTAACGAATGCACTGATTTATGATCTTTGTCGTTCAATGCGTTCACGGCTTCAGGAAGTGATCAGGAAAAATGGGGGCCATACCCGGTACTGACCATTTAAACTGGCTGATGTGGAATAAACAGTGATTACGTAATATCGGTTGGTGGAATCATCATTTTGTTTTTACACATGCATTGTTGAAGAGTCACTGATTAATTTTGATACCCCATTTATGAGTGTTATGTAATTAGTTTCTCTAATATACTCCTACAAACCCGTTGTTGCGTTTTCATATCTCGTCAGTGTAGAAAATGTGCAGGGCTCAAACATGCATCAAAATGGAAAAAATTCTCCAAAGAAAATTCAGTTTGGAATTGTAAATATTGTTTAGCCAGTAGACACCAAAAAGAAAAAGAAAAAAAAGCACAAGTATCAGAATAGGATCCTTAAACTGTAAGCAGTCAAATTCAATTCAACACAAATAAGTATCTTACCAGTTTACGATCATTTTCGATATTATACTGAGCTAAATTCATTTCAAAATGGCCGCTCCATCAAAACATTGCGCAATGTGGACTGAATCCCAACACTAAGATAAACCTACCTGAACGGGATCCAGACGACGAACCAATCAGGTAACTCCTTACGTCCACGGTTAGACTTCGGTCACGTGACAATTCAAAAAGAAGATGGCAGCGTCCTTGTATTTATATTTGTGAAAATAGGAAAAACGTATCAGTGAAGACCATTTGGACATTCACAGTCGAAGAACAACGGTTTGTGAAACATTTAATGTTTGTCTTAAATCGGCTGTTGAGGTTTTGACTGCACCGTTAGCGGGAAGCTCGTTTTAGTGAGGTGGGGTGGTGTTACGCGATCTCTTCCTACTTAGATATTTTGGTGTAAATTAGTCGTTTCGGTGGTCTGGTGTGAAAAAGTGGTACATGTTATGAACAAATGAATATGATTTTTAGATACACACGTTTTATAGCTTGTAATAGAGACCAATGTAAATGGATTATCATGTAAATCCTTTATTTTCTGGCCAGTTACACATGTTGTCTGCACAGTATTGCAAGTAAAGAGTTCCGTAATTCATATTTCCTCTGTAAGAATTCAATCCGTCGCTTTTTTCTCCGCGTCTACCGCCATATTTCCGCTGTAAGAATTCAATCCGTCGCTTTTTTCTCCGCGTCTACTGCCATATTTGACTATTCGATGAGGGTTAAGTTTACCCTCGCACCGTTCCGCGTAATTTTGTAACGTCGATTATTATTGGATAATGGTCATACGATTAGCCAATGGAATCGGCCGTGAGGTAAAACACGAAAGGGTGCGGAAGTAAACATTCCAAGAGTTGGCGATGCATCGTCTGCACAATGGGGTCAAAGAGAAAAATAAACAATGACTCAAAGCAACAAACACTCTCCAGTTTCATTCAAAAGGCCAGTACATCCTCCAATAATGACGCTTGTGAGAAATGTTTTCAGATGGTAGTTAATCACATGTTTGTTCAGATCAGTATTTGCTATGTTCTAGTCATTCAGATTGCAATTAATCACCTTTCTTTTCATAGTAATATTTTTCAAATTCTAGTCATTGATGTTAACTCGTACAAGTGAAATTGTAAAAAAATCACTGTAGTAATATGGGTTTTCGATATTTGGGGTTTTAGGACTCTATCCAAAACCATTTAAACACCATCCCAACACCATGCCGACCCCCTGTGGGTTCCCCAATGTTCTGAATTTGAAATGAATTTCCAGTGGGTGGGGTATTAGGTGTTGAAACCTAAATAACTAGACAGTTTTGAAAAATGTAACACACCTTTCATATTAAACTTTGAGGGCATTATCCCGTTTAAGCACCACCGGGTGCTATTAGATTTTGGGATTTTTACTCACGTATCGTCTTTCTATAGATCTGTTTTCGACCGCCATGTGATTTCGACCGATGGCGGAAATCGCGTCTGCTCACGTTTTTAGTGCAAATTTCTTCATCAACTTTTAAGACAGTCTGCTTAATGAATAGATCTAAACAACAACAGGAAAAACTTGCAAATAAGACTGATTTTTTAAGGCTAGAATAATTTTCCTGTGGATATTTTATCTGTTTACAGGTGTTCTCGTCATTAAATGACAGTAAATGTATACCATTTTAAAGCAGACTTACACAAAATAAAATATTTTATGACGCAATGATGATTTAATACTTTGCCTTTCATAAGATATCAACACGTTTTATTTAATGTAAAATGAGAAACGGTAAACGGGTTATGCCAAGGGCTGGGGTTCCTGCATAAAACCTGATGAAATATCATTGTTTGTGGGTTTTTTTTATGTTAGTATATTTCCCGCGTGACCTAAATTCCTGTTCCCAATGCCAAATAGCGACCATATTTCCCAATTTCAAGAAAAAAATTCCCAATCTCGGAAAAAAAATCCCATTTCAACAGAAATACCTTTTGCTTATAAAATAGAAACAAATGAATAAACGAAAAAACCATATAATCAAGAGACTTTTCAAATTACGCGAATCGTTTGTTTACTTTTGATCGGTGATCTGTGAAAACTACATTTCCGTGAATTTATGTATGTAACCGGTGTAAAAACACGGACAACGGTCTTTATACCGTACCGCAAGTTGAAGATGCATCGCGGCGCCATTCCCGAATACTTATATTATGGTCAATATATGGTTTGAAAATTAACAGAAATTAATTTTTATTTCATAAACCGAAGTATTTTCGCCATAATAGTTTGACTGCGTATAAAATGGGAAGGAATTATGAAGCAAAAACGGTACGTACGGTACCGGATTTGCAGTACCGGCTTTTATACTGGGCACCGCGAAAACTCGTCACGTGATGTTATTGACGAAAAATGTCGCATAATAGTAAATATTACGCAAAGAGACCTAGAAAAAAAGATGCCAAGGGTACCCCATCACTTAAATCTCTGTGGAACAAAACATCTAACATTTCAAATGCCCCTGAGCCCCTGAAAGTTCTTGCCCGACGGAATCTGACCAAGTGTCTGAGGCCCAGATAGGTGATGATGGCCATACATCTACTGATACATCTCCGACAGACACAGTGAATTGTAATGAACCTACAAACGTTGATACAGTAGATCAGATTTGTAATGATAGCCCTTCTCTGAGAAGCTCCCTTGGCCAGGCCAAACTCTCAAATTTGATGAGAATTTGTATTGAAGGGCCAGTAGAGCTGTCTGAACAAACTCTTGAAGAGCTCTGTAATACTTTCAGAGACAGCAAAGCAAGACAAATTAAGCTGTCAAGAAGAATAATAAATGTTAAAATTTCCCAATTGATTTGATTTGTCGATAATTTTTTTCCCCAAATTTGACTATTTATCGCGTAAAAAATTCCCAATTTGGGCAGGGGCCTTTTTCCCAAAAACCCCTGAAAAAGCCCTGCCGTGTTATGAAAAATGCAGAAGACAATAATTTAAAGACTCCACAGCATTGAAGAAGATAGATTTTAAGGTGAATAGGGTACTCATAGTTTTCATAGAAAATAATTAGGGCTGTGTGTCTTCCCGTTAAAATAAAACATAGTTGATGATTTTCCACTTTTTCTGCGCTGTGAATTTAGGTCAACAAATTTGCATAAAATTTCCCATATGAAAATACTGCATCTTGGGAAAAAACTACAGTATACAGTGTTCTCCCCAGGAATTTCACAAGGCATGTCGTTTTTATCAGAGAAAATGCTTCAGAGTGTATCCTTGTAGCAGACCCCTATATATATGGGTAGTTTGTCAGAAAGACACTTGATCTATATAAGAAATAGGCTAGTGATTCTATATATTGTGTTTTAAAACTTATTTAAGCTATTAAACAAAAATGAAATAATTACAATGTATTACATGTCTTTTCAATATTAAGGCATGTTGCAAAGCATTTTGGCTGTGAAGGCATGTTAAATGTGACATGCCTTAAAAGCCTGGGGAGAACACTGGTATATAAGGTGATCGGAAACACGTGCCGTTCACTGGAAATAAACAAGTTGAGATCATCCATTTACAGATGTTATCGGGTGAAAAATAAACAAAATTCAATCAAAGTCGCAGTAGTTTTTGTTGCAGTTGAATACTTTATTTTAGCTAACATCATATTATGTGAAATATATAATGATTTACTGATATACGTAGCCAACTCTCTTTAAGTGGTCTTAAACTAAGAGGTTGAGGATATCATCCATGTAAAAAATCGGTGTCACTCAGACGCTTGTTTTCTAAAAATAATTTATGTAATTTAAGCAAGGAGTATATCACTACGTAAATTACTATTTATTTAAATATCAATTCACGGCAAATTAATGAGTGAATTTTTGCACTTTAAAAATTAAGATAAACTATCGTTCAAACACGATGTTGCAATATTTCAAATCTGGATCATTAAGATTTATTCCCTTCCACGCAGACATTCGTCGGCGAGGTGGCAAAAAAAATTAGCGCGGAGAATTAACTTCTACAACAACAACAACAATATTCTGCTGAACTTCTCTTCAGTATTTTGTCTCCATTGGACCAATAATAGACGCCAGAACTAATTAATAGCGGTTGGGAACTACGCTTATTGTTCAGCCATACCCGTTCTGATTTGCCGATACTCTGGCCGAATCCGCTTGCAGTCGCTGACGCAGACTTTCCAAACAGTGGCCTGATGTCTGCTTGTTTACCCGCCATGTTTACGCTGTCGATATAAAAAAAAACAGTCTGACTGGTTAGCGGTATATTGCATCACACTCTCAATTGATTTTAGCGTGAATTGAATCACAGTCTATATGACGCGTGGATTACCTGGTAACAAACAAACACCTGTTAATCTGGGTCCTGCAAACGACAATAAAGAACAAAATTACGCATCGAAAATGATCCAGATTTTAAATATTGCAACATCGTGTTTGAACGATAGTTTAACTTAATTTTTATAGTGCAAAATGTCACTCGCCCTGTCGGACGACCAGACGCCAAATGTTACTCGTCCGCAGGCACCTTGCACTCGCCAATGCGAGCCGGTGATTGGAATTTTACACCCCTGCACCCACCCCATCACCCATAGAAACACATAAAGACGCACGCACACACATTATTTTGACTATATTGGCACCCATCATCTGACTGAATTTTCATAAAAAAAAAGATTTCCTTGAATCAAAGTATAAGTCGCTCAAAGACCTTACACATGTTACATGACAATGATGCAGATAGGGTTGATATCTCCTTTGTGTCCATTACCTTTGTAATCAATGTAGAAAAGACACATTTACATGTCAAAGTCGCGGAGGTTTTCAAAAAAATGGACAAAAGAAGAGCTGTAGTTGCCAAGGCCTACAATAAATTATATAAATGTTCTCCTCCCACAACCGACCCAAAAAAATGGCCGCGACCCAAAAAAAATATTGCCGAAACTTTAGTAATATTTTTAGCTCTACTGGCCAAGGGCCAGCAGAGCTTATGGGATGGTGTGTTGTCCGTCGTCCGTCGTCCGTTAACTTTTCTTCAAACGACTTCTCCTCAGAAACCGCTTGGCTAATTTTGACCAAACTTCCAAGGATGATCCTTAGATGAATGCTTTTTAGATTTGTTAAAATTAGGTCAGCACTACATCCAAGATGGCTGCCATTACCATATATAGTCGAAACCTTAAAAAATCTTCTTCTCCAGAACCGCTGGACAGATTTCAACAGTTTTTCTTTTAAAATGATCGACAACGCCTAGACTATCAAGATTGTTCAAATAAAGTCCCCAGGGTCAAAAATGGCCGTGCCCCGGGGGTCCAAAGTTTGTATATTGAGTTTTGCATGTTTTTCATATAGACATGTAGGAAACAACTTTAAAAAATCTTCTTCTCTGAAACCACAAGGCACAGAGCTCTCATGTATTACATGTAGCATCAGCTTATGGTCCTCTACTAAGTTTATTCAAATGGTGACCCTGGGGTCAAATTTGTCCCCGCCCCGGGGGTCACAGTTTTACATAGACTTATATAGGATTTTTTTTTTTAAAATCTTCTTCTCAGAAACTACAACAGCCAGAGGTTTGATATTTTGCATTTACTATAAGCTTATGGTCCTTTACCAAGTTTGTTCAAATGGTGACCTTAGGGTCACATTTGGCCCCGCCCCAAGGGTCACATGTTTTACATAGACATGTATAGGGAATTCTTCAAACGACTTCTCGTCAGAAACCGCTTGGCTAATTTTGATCAAACTTCAAATGGATGATCCTTAGATGAATGCTTTTTAGATTTGTTAAAATTAGGTCAGCGCTACATCCAAGATGGCTGCCATTACCATATATGGTCGAAACCTTAAAAAATCTTCTCCTCCAGAACCGCTTAACAGATTTCAACAGTTTTTCTTTTAAAATGATCGTCAACGCCTAGACTATTGAGGTTTTGCATGTTTTTCATATAGACATATAGGAAAAAAGTTTAAAAAATCTTCTTCTCTTAAACCACAAGGCACAGAGCTCTCATGTATTACATGTAGCATCAGCTTATGGTCCTCTACTAAGTTTGTTTAAATGGTGACCCTGGGGTCAAATTTGTCCCCGCTCCGAGGGTCACAGTTTTACATAGACTTATATAGGATTTTTTTTTTAAAAATCTTCTTCTCGGAAACTACAAGAGCCAGAGGTTTGATATTTTACAATTATTATAAGCTTATGGTCCTTTACCAAGTTTGTTCAAATGGTGACCCTGGGGTGACATTTGGTCACGCCCCAAGGGTCACATGTTTTACATAGACATGTATAGGGAAAAACTTAAAAAATCTTCTTCTCTGAAACTGCAAGAGCCAGAGGTTTATTATTTTGCTGTTGCTATAAGCTGATGGTCCTTTACCAATTTTGTTCAAATGCTGACCCTGGGGTCACATCTGGCCCCGCCCCGGGGGTCACAGTTTTACATCAATGCTTGTTTTAAAATATTTAATTTCTTTATTTATTTATTTTTTATTTTATTTTTTTTTTCATATTTTTTTTTCATATTTTTTTTTATTTATTTTTTTTTTTTTTTTTTTTTTTATATATATATATATATTTTTTAATTTTTTTTATATTTTTTTTTTTTTTTTTAATTTTTTTTTAATTTTTATTTTTATTATCTCTACTGGCCAACTTGGAAAACCAGCCAGATCGGACCAGTAATGACAGAGTTACTGCTCTTGATATAGTTAAAAATGCTATATTTTGCCTCTTTAAGACGATAGTCACTCGCTTCATTGATGTCATAAGAGCCATATTAGCCAGTAGAGCGTCCACAGGCCCTCTTGGGCCTCTTGTTTTTATTTGGTATGACAAAATTTGGAATGAAACACGTTTTTGGGGACGAATCAATTTCTCCCGTATTTGGCTATGATTTCCCAATCACACGGAATTCGCTTAATCAATAATTTGTAATACATAGAGTGTGTCAGGCATGTGTCAAACATTCACAGTCAAAGCCTGTCAAATCCATCAAGGCGGGGTTATGATCATGCAACCAACCAATAAAATTGCGTCTCGCGGCATGCGACGAGATTGAAAGATGGCAAAGTAAACAATCGTCTGAAACAATCACGTGTCTTCAATTTTTGAAAACCTTGGACACTGGAAAGTAGCGTTATGATTTATTGAAGATTATAAGTGCAATGCCAACAAAGCGAAATACACCAATCACCAGGTAGTTAATTGTATCGGCTTGTTTCTATTCTAAATCGAGAAGTAAGTTTGCTGAAATCGGCATTTGTTTTAATCAGTGCATTCGGTAACGGTCGATCCTTTGCAGTTTTTAATTGATTAGAGAATGCACGTTAGGTGATATCTTGTAATTGTTCATAATTGATGATATTTTGATCGAATATCGGCATTATTTTTCTGCTGGGAAAGTGAGGTGTCACAGAAATTCGGATAGGTACATTATTTCGGAAGGATAACTTTTAAAAAGAAAGAAATTGACTTAGTTTTCCGTAACTGTCGTGTGTCAGTGTCGCGTGACGGATTCATAAATATTGTCTTTTCTGTGCAGACCTCCTTCTTGTCTGGGATTTTTTACAAGTGTAATTGTTGATGGATTTCCAAGTCAATAGCATATTTTGGTAAACCAATGTTGAGAAACGAACAAAACATGTATGTATCTGATCCAATCGCTGAGTGACATTTACGCACAAACTATTAAAGAGTTTAAAAAAATCTCTCATGTAGGGTGTGTGTGTTGTGGGGGGCGGGCCAGTGTTATTTGTCGAAAACAAACAGATTAAAAGTTTTCCTGAAAAACAAACAAATTTAAAGTTTTCCTGAACATTTATCCCAGAGAAAAAAATTTCAGGAAAACTTTAAATATGTTTCTTTTCAACAAATAACACTTTACTTTTTAGCTCTATGCGATCACTTTTCATCTGTCTGTCCGTCTATTAGCAATTTTATAAAATTGACATCTCCTCTGAAACCGCTTGAAGGATTTTGATGAAACTTCATCACAATTTTACTTGGGAGGGCCCCTCTCAGATTTTTGTTTTTCGCGGTCGCCTGTCATCCAAGACGGCCGCCATGGCTAAAACTCGGTCAAATTTAAGGCAATTTCAAACGACATCTCCTCCAAAACCACTTATTCCATTCTACTGAAATATCATATACATGTTCCGTGGGTTGGCCTCTATCAAGTTTGTGTTTTTCGTTATCATCGAATAATCAAAATGGCCGCCACGGCGACCCAAAATTTACAAAGAGTTATTTAGGAAAAGGTTTAAAATGACATCTTCTCTGAAACCGCTTGAAGTATTTTGATGAAACTTATTCACAATGATATCTGGATAGTCCCACTCAGATTTATGTTTTTCGCGGCCGCCAGTCATCCAAGATGGCCGCCATGGCTAAAACTAGATCAAATTTAAGGAAATTTCAAACGACATCTCCGAAACCCATTTATTCCATTCTTGTCAAATACTATATACATGTTCCTTGGGTAAATTAGCCTCTATCTTTTTCGTTATCGTCAAATAATCAAAATTGCCGGCAAGGCGACCCAAAGTATACATAGAGTTATATAGGAAAAGGTTAAAAATGACATCTTCTCTGAAACCGCCTGAAAGATTATGATGAAACCTAAGCACAATGATATTTGGGAAGTCGCTCTCAGATTTGTGTTTTTCGTGGCCGCCAGTCATCCAAGACGACCGCCATGGCTAAAACTAGGTCAAATTTAAGGCAATTTCAAACGACATCTCCTCCAAAACCACTTATTCCATTCTTTTGAAATATCATATACATGTTCCTCGGGTTGGCCTCTATCAAGTTTGTGTTTTTCGTTATCGTCGAATAATCAAAATGGCCACCACAGTGACCCAAAATTTACATAGAGTTATATAGGAAAAGTTTAAAAATGACATCTACTCTGAAACGGCTTGAAGGATTTCGATGAAACTTAATCACAATGATATTTGTGATAGTCCCTCTCAGATTTATGTTTTTCACGGCCGCCAGTCAACCAAGACGGCCGCCATGGCTAAAACTAGGTCAAATTTAAGGCAATTTCAAACGACATCTCCTCCAAAACCACTTATTCCATTCTACTGAAATATCATATACATGTTCCGTGGGTTGGCCTCTATCAAGTTTGTGTTATTCGTTAAAACTAAAGTAAATTTCAAACGACATCTCCTCCAAAACCACTTTTTCCATTCTTGTGAATTATCATATTCATGTTCCTTGGGTTAGCCTCTATCAAGTTTGTGTTTTTCGTTATCGTCAACTAATCAAAATGGCCGCCACGGCGACCCAATGTTTACATAAAGTTACATAGGATAAGGTTAAAAATGACATCTTCTCTGAAACCGCTTTAAGGATTTTGATGAAACTTAATCACAATGATATTTGTGATAGTCCCTCTCAGATTTATGTTTTTCGCGGCCTCCAGTCATCCAAGATGGCCGCCATATATACATGTTCCTTTGTTTAGCCTCTATCAAGTTTGTGTTTTTCGTTATCGTCGAGTTACTGCTCTTGATATAGTTAAAAATGCTATATTTTGCCTCTTTAAGACGATAGTCACTCGCTTCATTGATGTCATAAGAGCCATATTAAAATAATCAAAATGGCCGCCACGGCGACCCAGAATTTACATAGAATTATATAGGAAAAGTTTTAAAAATGATATCTTCTCTGAAACGGCCTGAAGGATTTTGATGAAACTTAATCACAATGATATTTGGGATAGTCCTTCTCAGATTTGTGTTTTTCACGGCCGCCAGTCATCCAAGATGGCCACCATGGCTAAAACTAGGTCATATTTAAGGAAATTTCAAATGACATCTTCTCCGAAACCACTTATTCCATTCTTCTGAAATATCATATACATGTTCCTCGGGTTGGCCTCTATCAAGTTTGTGTTTTTCGTTATCGTCGAATAATCAAAATGGCCGCCACAGTGACCCAAAATTTACATAGAGTTATATAGGAAAAGTTTAAAAATGACATCTTCTCTGAAACGGCTTGAAGGATTTCGATGAAACTTAATCACAATGATATTTGTGATAGTCCCTCTCAGATTTATTGTTTTTCACAGCCGCCAGTCAACCAAGATGGCCGCCATGGCTAAAACTAGATCAAATTTAAGGAAATTTCAAACGACATCTCCGAAACAACTTATTCCATTCTTGTCAAATATCATATACATGTTCCTTTGTTTAGCCTCTATCAAGTTTGTGTTTTTCGTCATCGTCGAATAATCAAAATGGCCGCCACGGCGACCCAGAATTTACATAGAATTATATAGGAAAAGTTTTAAAAATGATATCTTCTCTGAAACGGCCTGAAGGATTTTGATGAAACTTAATCACAATGATATTTGGGATAGTCCTTCTCAGATTTGTGTTTTTCACGGCCGCCAGTCATCCAAGATGGCCACCATGGCTAAAACTAGGTCATATTTAAGGAAATTTCAAATGACATCTTCTCCGAAACCACTTATTCCATTCTTCTGAAATATCATATACATGTTCCTCGGGTTGGCCTCTATCAAGTTTGTGTTTTTCGTTATCGTCGAATAATCAAAATGGCCGCCACAGTGACCCAAAATTTACATAGAGTTATATAGGAAAAGTTTAAAAATGACATCTTCTCTGAAACGGCTTGAAGGATTTCGATGAAACTTAATCACAATGATATTTGTGATAGTCCCTCTCAGATTTATTGTTTTTCACAGCCGCCAGTCAACCAAGATGGCCGCCATGGCTAAAACTAGGTCATATTTAAGCAAATTTCAAATGACATCTCTGAAACCACTTATTCCATTCTACTGAAATATCATATACAGTACAGCTCACGCGAAACACACACTTCACTAGATTCGCCGAGTTTGGTAAAATCGAGTTTCGCGCGTAGCTACGCGGAGTCAGTGTTTGTCCTCGGCAAATCACGCGGCGAAAGTACGCTATTGCCAAGTGATAGCCACTCCGAGTTACTCAGCGTAGAATCCAATTAAGCAAAAGTGCACACCTGTGAACTCCGCGTACCTCGGCGTGAAGGTTGCAGCGTAATTAAGATGTTTTTTCCTTCGACGTCGGCCATTTTTTTTTAGAATCGAATAGAATATTTCCAATCACGGGCCACCTAGTACATGTATGTAATGTAATAAATATAGGCACGCACACAACAAATGCTTGATTGTGACGAGGAGTATTAATCAATTTATGAAGCAACATTATATTAATAGTTCATAAAAAAACACACCATACTTTTGAACATTTTCATTTCAAGGAAATTGTCAATGGACATACTAAATTCATAATATGTTGTTTTTTTCAAATAACTTGTAATTAAGGAATTATAAGGCCAGTATCAACTTTTTTTTGTTGATCAACCCTCGTATTTGACAAAATCAGCAAATATTTTTTATAAAGTTGGTCTTAAAATCCACTTTCGTAGGTTTATGTATGTACACGCACCTGATACCACAAAACATCTAAGACAATCAGGCACGCAAACGAAATATGTATTTACATACATGTATATACTGTACTTTACTCAGTATACTGTATATAACATAACATATTTTATTTATCCAAGAGAATACCACGATCCGTCCCTAATTATCTATACTAGTGTAATGGAAGGGTGATCTAACCTGGTTACTGCGACATGTAATTGTAGAGTATATGTTTACAATATTGTAACTCTGCTCAATACACATGATAACGCCTGATTCAGAGTCCTGACCATGGCAACGCGCTTGACAACGTGAAGACAACGTGTGCTAAGAAATAGAGTGTGTATTTAAGTTTTGTGTTTGGAAGCTAGCATTGGTTGCCGTTACAGATTAAAACTAAATATTTATTTCGTCCTCATGACAGTTGTGTTTAATTGCATTTGAGAGTACAGCAGCACAAACGTCAACTATAAGGTAACTTTATTACTTTCACGCACAGTGTACATTTACAACAAACAAAAAATAAAACACGTAGATCTATGCAGATGTACATTACCTGTACGAATGCCGTTCATCATTGTTTCAGACATAAACATTCATGTCCGATAAAAAGGTCATTTGCCTGAATAATTGACGACTCGGCGAATGCCGAGTTCGTCTACGCGGAGTATCGAAGTTAAGCTAGTCGTTCATTCAAGTCCGCTAAAAATGTCATTTACCTGTATAATTGACCACTCGGCGAATGCCGAGTTTGTCTACGCGGAGTATCTCGGCGAAGTTGCGCTAGTCGTTCGTCACGTAGCTGCTTTCCACTCGGCGTAGTTTTATCGTCCAAACTCCGCGTAATTACGCGATTTCTGAATTCCTCACTCGGCGTGAAAGAGTAAAGTGTGTGTTTCGCATGAGCTGTACTGTACATGTTCCTCGGGTTAGCCTCTATCAAGTTTGTGTTTTTCGTTATCGTCAAATAATAAAAATGGTCGCCACGGGGACCCAAAGTTTACATAGAGTTATATAGGAAAAGGTTAAAAATTACATCTTCTCTGAAACCGCTTGAAGGATTTTGATGAAACTTAATCACCATGATATTTGGGATAGTCCCTCTAAGGTTTATGTTTTTCGCGGCCGCCAGTCATCCAAGATGGTCGCCATGTCTTAAATTAGGTAAAATTTAAGTAATTTTCGAACAACATCTACTCTGAAACCACTTATTCCATTCTTCTCTGAAACTGCTTGAAGGATTTTGATGAAACTTAATCACAATGATCTATGGGTTAGTCCCCCTCAGATTTAGGGCCTTGAGTCATCCATGATGGCCTCCATGGCTAAACTTAGGTCAAATTTAAGGACATTTATCAAACAACATATTACCACTTATTCCATTCCAGTTAAATATCATATGCATGTTCCTGTTGTTGTTCTCTATCAATTTTGTGTTTTCCGTTGTCGTCAAATATCCAAAATGGCCACCACGATAACCCAAAGTTTACATAAAGTTATATATTAATAATATATAGGAAACATGTTTCTTGGGTTGGCCTCTTTTGTGTTTATGTTTTTGAATCACATCATACAAGTAAAGCGTCTACAGGCCCTCTTGGGCCTCTTGTTTTCATATTATTATTATTAAATTTTTGTTTAGTTCCCAACACTGATACAGTGCCACAGCTTTTCTGCGTATTTCACTCAATTAAAATTGCCAAATACCCAATTAATTTCCCTGACATGCGTACCAGATACACAAGCAATTTCCTTTTACTCAAACATTTTAATTTTCGAGAGTATTGACAGTCAAAGTGTTCAAATGATTGATGGATTGATGTTTTCGTGCAGATTCCAATATTTACAAAAAGCAAATTTTACTTCTGGTGTTTATCGACTTGACTTTTGAAAGCGTTTGCGTTGTGCAGACGATTAAAATGTCGAAACGGGACGTAAACCGACATGCGAGTTACCGTTAAGAAACACTGAAATTAACACATGTAATTAATGTTTCTATGGAAATTAATCATTAATAATGATTAATCATTGACAAACCACTGAATAAAAAGTCAATAAAGCTCACATAAAGACAGGTAAGTTACCTTGCTTGTTTTACATTTGATCCCCTAATCACCCCTTTATTTTTGAAAATTCGAAATTCACTCAATTAATTTTAATTTCATGAGTGAAATATCCAATAGGTCCAAAAGTTATCTGGGGCGCTGCTGATACAGCTACCTGTGGTTGCGATAGCCCTTGTCCAAATAGATAGATCTAATAAAAAATAAAAAATGTAAAAAATAATATATGGTCGGTGTTGAGGGGTAGTGAGGGATGGGGAGTCAAATATTATTTTTAATAACCAATGACCCCCATACCCCACCTCCACAAGCCCGAAAAAAGCATACATAACAACATAACAATACTACATAACGGATACAACATACAGAATCGCGTACCGCTTTCTCAACCTCGGTGAGAGAATGCTAGGTGCCTGTGGCAGTGACGTCATACAAGCTATTTCCACGTGATACAGTTGACAAATGTGCATATATTGTTAAATCTAGATGTTTATTAATGTTAATATACAACTAAATTTGCCATAATTGTGATATTAAGTTGAAGATTAATTATTTATTGATGAGGTAAGAGTGTTTATTTAGAGCTTTGTTGTGATTTATTGGAGATATTTGCTTTTAAACGAGTAGGGTGTTCGGTCTGAAATTGTCCACACGGTTTTTGGTCAGCCGCAATGAGACGTCTAGGGTTCATCTATAATTGAATTGAATTGGATTTTATAGTCGCACCAACAGCTAAGGTCATATGGCGACTTTCCAGCTTCCACTGGTGGAGGAAGACCCCAGGTGCCCCTCCGGGCAATTTTCGTGCACGGGCGTGCACCTGGGTAGAACCACCGACGTTCCGCAAGCCAGCTGGATAGCTTCCTCACATAAAGATTCCTAGGCCCCTGAGGGATCGAACCTACAGCGGTGAGGGGAAAGAGATTGCAAGTCAGAGACTCTAACAACTCGGCCACGGACGCCCCGGTTCATCTATAAACATCTGTATGTAAAAAAAAAAAAAAAAAAAAAAAAAAAGCACCCAAAGACGTCAAATAAATGAGACTAATTATAGGACAGAACTAATAACACCCTGGTGCTATAACAGGAGTATATATAAGGTGACGATGTATAGTTTTCGCTCTAACAGACAATGTGTTATTAGCTCTACGGATCAGAGATCAGCAGAGCTTATGCCGTTGGGCGGCATCCGTCGTCCGTCCGTCTGTCTGTAATTTTTTTTTTGTAGCGACTACTTCTCTGAAATTACTGAATGAATTTTCATGAAACTTTACAGAAATGTTGCCCATGAAGTCTAGTTAATCCTAGCAAAAATTCATGTTGATGTGAAATCCAAGATGGCCGCAAACTCTAAAAATATATTTTAAACAAGAGGTCAATGACCTTGAAGCTCTACTGATAGATTTTTGATAGCTAGGTCAACATTCCCGTGAAGATTCATGAAAATCCATCAAGTAGTTTCATAGGAGTAGTTGCTACAAGTTTTCATTATATAACTCTATGTAAACAAAGATGTCCGCTCGCGGCCATGTTTAATGTCAAATCAAAATAATTTTTGACAAGGATCGACATCATGTCATACTGATCATTTTAGAAAAAGTCCCATATCAATATCATTTATAGTTTTAAAGAAGTAGTCGCTACAAACTTGTTTTTTGAAAATCTATTTTTAGCCGCGGCGGCCATCATGAATTTCCGGCCGACCTGAAATTTTGCTAGGATCAATTAGACAACAAGAGCAACATTCCTGGGAAGTTTCATGAATAATCGTCAAGTAGTTTCAGAGGAGTAGTCGCTACAAGTTTTCATTATATAACTGTATGTAAACAAAGATGGCCACTGGCAGCCATGTTTAACGTCGAATCAAAATAATGTTCGACTTATATAACCATCATGTCATGCTGATCATTTTAGAAAAAGTCCCATATCAATATCTCTTACAGTTTTCAAGAAGTAGTCGCTAAAAATTTATTTATTTTAAATCTATTTTTAGCCGTGGCGGCCATCTTGAATTTCTGGCCAGCCTGAAATTTTGCTAGGATCAATTAGCCATCAAGAGCAACATTCCTGTGAAGTTTCATGAACATCCGTCAAGTAGTTTCAGAGGAGTAGTCGATACAAGTTTTTACTATATAACTCTTATGTAAACAAAGATGGCCACTGGCAGCCATGTTTAACGTTGAATCAAAATAATGTTTGACTAGGATCAACATCATGTCATGCTGATCATTTTAGAAAAAGTCCCATATCAATATCACTTATAGTTTTCAAGAAGTAGTCGCAACAAACTTATTTTTTAAAAATCTATTTTTAGCTGTGGCGGCCATCTTGAATTTCTGGCCGACCTGAAATTTTGCTATGATCAATTAGACATCTAGCGACTTCTTCTTGAAAAGTATAAGTGATATTGATATGCGTCTTTTCCTAAAATGATCAGTATGACAATGTCATGATGTTGATCCTTGTCGAAAATTATTTTGATTCGACGTTAAACATAGCTGCCAGCGGCCATCTTTGTTTACATAGAGTTATATAATGAAAACTTGTAGCGACTACTCCTCTGAAACTACTTGACGGATTTTCATGAAACTTCACACGAATGTTGCTCTTGATGTCTTATTAATCCTAGCAAAACATCATGTCGGCCGCAAATTCAAGATGGCTGTCACGACTCCAAAATAGATTTTCAAAAAAAAGTTTATGGCGACTACTTCTTGAAAACTATAAGTGCTATTGATATGGGACTTTTTCTAAAATGTTCAGCATTTCATGATGTTGGTCCTTGTCGAAAATTGTTTTGATTCGATGTTAAAGATGGCTGTCAGCGACCATTTTTGTTTACATAAGAGTTATCTAGTAAAAACTTGTAACGACTACTCCTCTGTAACTACTCGTAATGACGAGTGAAATTCGAATCCGGACGAATGAAACCCTTGAATCAGTCGTCCGAGAGGACGAGTAACATTTCAGTAGAAAACAACAAAGAAAATGGTTCTTACATAGTTTATTAAGCGATTAAATGCAGTAAATAGTCGCATCTCTGTTTATTCAGCGATAAACTGCAATTTAAGTCAACCGGATATTGGGAAATTCGCGCATTTCCGTTTTGGGACATTTTAAAATGCGGCTCCCGTTCTTATTTCACGGAGTGCAAACATTACAGTATTTGATGTTATACAAATAGTATACTAGTCAGCTTTTAGGTGACTGGGGCCAGGGCCTTCAGGAATGGGAATAAAAGTATACTGTTTTCCTGTATTGAAGTTTAACATTTTCTAAAAAAAATATGTATTTTTAGCTCTACTGATCAGAGATCAGCAGAGCTTATGCCGTGGTGCGGCGTCCGTTATCCGTCTGTCCGTCCGTAAACTTTTTTTTGTAGCGACTACTCCTCTGAAACTACTGAATGGATTTTCATGAAACTTTACAGAAATGTTGCCAATGAAGTCTAGTTGATCCTAGCAAAAATTCATGTTGATGTGAAATCCAAGGTGGCCGCCAAATCTAAAAATAGATTGTTAAAAAACAAGTTTGTAGCGACTACTTCTTGAAAACTATAAGTGATATTGATATGGGACTTTTTCTAAAATGATCAGCATGACATGACGTAGATCCTTGTCGAAAATCGTTTTGATTCGACGTTAAACATGGCTGCCAGCGGCCGTCTTTGTTGACATAGAGTTATATAATGAAAACTTGTAGCGACTACTCCTATGAAACTACTTGACGGATTTTCATGAAACTTCACAGGAATGTTGCTTTTGATGTCTAATTGATCCTAGCAAAATTTAAGGTCGGCCGGAAATTCAAGATGGCCGCCACAGCTCAAAATAAATTTTCAAAATACAAGTTTGTAGCGACTTATTCTTGAAAACTATAAGTGATATTGATATGGGACTTTTTCTAAAATGATCACCATGACAGTCATGATGTTGGTCCTTTTCAAAAATTGTTTTGATTCAACGTTAAACAGCTGCCAGCGGCCATCTTTGTTTACATAGAGTTATATAGTAAAAACTTGTAGCGACTACTCCTTTGAAACTACTTGGCGGATTTTCATGAAACTTTACAGGAATGTTGCTCTTAATGTCTCATTGATCCTAGCAAAATTTCAGATCGGCCAGAAATTCAAGATGGCCGCCACAGCTAAAAATAGATTTTTAAAAAAGAATTTTGTAGCGACTACATCTTGAAAACTATAAGTGATATTGATATGGGACTTTTTATAAAATTATCAGCATGACATGATGGTTATCAGAGTCAAACATTATTTTGATTTGACGTTAAACATGGCTGCCAGTGGCCATCTTTGTTTACATAGAGTTATATAATGAAAACTTGTAGCGACTACTCCTCTGAAACTACTTAACGGATTTTCATGAAACTTCACAGGAATGTTGCTTTTGATGTCTAATTGATCCTATCAAAATTTCAGGTCGGCCGGAAATTCAAGATGGCCGCCACGGCTAAAAATAAATTTTCAAAATACAAGTTTGTATCGACTTCTTCTTGAAAACTATTATTTATATCAATATGGGACTTTTTCTAAAATGATCAGCATGACATGATGTTGGTCCTTGTCAAAAATTGTTTTGATTCAACGTTAAACATTGCTGCCAGCGGCCATCTTTGTTTACATAGAGTTATATAGTAAAAACTTGAAGCGACTGCTCCTTTGAAACTTCTAGGTGGATTTTCATGAAACTTTACAGGAATGTTGCTCTTAATGTCTCATTGATCCTAGCAAAATTTCAGATCGGCCAGAAATTCAAGATGGCCGCCACAGCTAAAAATAGATTTTTAAAAAGAGGTTTGTAGCGACTACGTCTTGAAAACTATAAGTGATATTGATATGGGACTTTTAGTAAAATGATCAGCATGACATGATGGTTATCAGAGTCAAACATTATTTTGATTCAACGTTAAACAAGGCTGCCAATGGCCGTCTTTGTTTACATAGAGTTATATAATGAAAACTTGTAGCGACTACTCCTCTGAAACTACTTGACAGATTTTCATGAAACTTCACAGGAATGTTGCTCTTGATGTCTAATTGATCCTAGCAAAATTTCAGGTCGGCTGGAAATTCAAGACGGCCGCCACAGCTAAAAATAAATTTTCAAAAAAAAGTCTAGCGACTAGTTCCTGAAATCAAAATCAATCAGTAGAACTTCAAGGTCATTGACCTCTTGTTCTTTTTTAAGAGGTAATTTTTCACAGGAAAAGGGGGGAAATATATACCATGCCGGAGTTACTGTAATGGCCATGATCAGACTGTAGTTAACTATAGAATATGAATATAGTCATCTATAATACTCGTCAAAGTTTCGTAATTTTCATTGATTTATATAAAGAAAAAAACAACACATTATGATGTTTCCCTTTGTTTTATTTATATATAATAGTGTTAAATGATGGTATCTGACTACTTTGTGATATTTTACAATCAGATCTGGACGAGTAAACATCCTATAAGGACGAGTAACATGTCAATGCCACTCGTCCTACAGGACGAGTATACAGTATAATATATTTCATCCCCTGCTCTTGTTAATCTTTCAACTCTAGAGACACCTTTCCTGGGTTCATATTGTTTTCCAGAGAGAATAGTTTTGTATCAGGCATATCTCTTTGGCAGCGACTACAAATAGTGTCATTGAACAATTTCAATTCAGTTCTTCTTTCTAGACAAATTTCACATTTAGAAAAAAATGCACGACATCTGTTCTATTTCAAAGGCAAGAATAGCATCCATAGCAAGGTTGAATTTTTCATCTTTCTGTAATGGTGCAGCTTCTGGTATGTCATTTATTCGATATGTTTTGGTTATATACCGTTTTTCCCGTTTATTTCTCATTTCCCTTTTCTTTGATTCTGACTGTGTTTCGTTTTCAAGAGGTTTTTCATAATTGGTTCCTAGTTCCCTACATAAAGATTGGATGTCATTGGTTATATAAGAGTTTGAATTTGAGTTCTTATTTGGTTCAGTATATGATGTACTAATATAATTTTCTGAATTATGTTTGCTCTTGTTGCCATGTGTGTTTTCGGTGGGTGATTTTCGCTTTTTACTTTTACTAAGTACTATCAGCGTCATTAGAACTTGAAACTGTTCATTGTTCAAAAGCAAGTCAATTCTCCTTCAATGGTTGAAAAAGAATACATGTGATATTGCTCTGCACCATTTTGAAGCGTAGAACTCATGTGTACATTGATGTTGTAGCCTAAAATGGAAGACACAGTTTCAATCTCACAAGCTGTGGCCCACCCATTCCCTCTCGTATTGAAGTTTTGGCATGTCAGGACTGTGGTTAATTTGGACTAACTCCTCCATGTCAACCCTGTTATCAGCAATATAACAGCATATACATTTCTCCTATATTATTGTCTTGTCGATGTGCCGTAAAACATCATTCATTCATTCATTCCTATATTGTCTGACATATTTACTTTTCCAGTGATGCTTAGACACAGGCAATGAAAAAAAAAAGTCACCATCACCAGGCACATTGTATTTGTTGAATGGAGCATTGTTAATATAAGTGGGACAAGCTTGAAGGCTGAACTCAGTTGGAAGATTTGTCTCCTGTCAGTTCACTACTTTTAAACAGAAAAGCAGTATGGCGTGAAGATCACTCTGACTTACCCTGCGATGAACTGAATTCAAGAGAGAGATCTTTCCATGCACAAATTCAAAAATATATTCTGACGGTTTTGACAGCTTTCAGTTCTCTGTTTACCAACAAAATGACACATTGACATCATACATTGACATCACATCGTGATCCCGAAAAATGACGTGATTGGTTGAGTTTTCAAGAATGTGTTTTTCTTTGTTGTAAACAGAGACATAAACATTGGTTTAATGAAGGTTAGTTTAATCTTGACAACCAATAACAAATAATAAAACAACTGCTAATGATAAGCATTCTTTTAATGCATTTAATAAATATCGCTTCATTCGTAACTACTCGTCAATATCCCGAAGAATGACGGGATTAGCTGAACTAGTACGAATACTCCTAACAAGCGTTTGTCAAAATACGAAAAGAGACAATCGTCCAAGTGAAACAGACTGATCCCCTGATGATTTGAGGAAAAAATCCGAAATTGCCGAAACACCATTTCATTAATGGCGGCGCTTCCGGTGCGACAGTTTTTTTGTCCTTCGAGGCAAAATATTGAATGAATTGTGCACTTTGGGTTAAAAGCATGAAACTTGGCACAGTAATAGATGACATAATATCAAACCGTTTTAGCTATAGGGCAAAGCAAAAAAATCCAATATGGCCGCCAAATTCAAAATGGCCGCCAAATTCAAAATGGCCGCCAAAAGCCCTGAAATTTCACCTACTGTCTTTAGAGATATATAATAACACTAAAAATCAATAAATATTGTCCAATTTAATGTAAACATCTTCAATATAATAGTAAAATTCAATAATTATACACTTGATACTCAAAATGTAAGTTTAATAGTAAAAGAAATAGAAATTTGTGATAAAATATATAGTTTTCCAAGATAAAACCATATTTTTACGTTCATCGGGTAGTTTTTAATTCTATTTGTGGTATTTTTAAATGAATAAATACATCATAGATACATGTTGATGTAATAATCACTTATTATCTTCTCTCCGTTCATTTAATTAGTGAAATCCAATCCACTACCAATACCTAATTGCTAATTATTACAACTGTGTAAATATTATGGTTAACTACTTTCAGTTTGACAGATGAATATCATTGTTTTAGTTTCTGATAAAAATGTTAATATTACTCCAAAGCTTTCATCTAAATAGTATGTCTTTATGCATGTGCTTTATAGCAAGAATCCTGAATAAATCTACTGTTATTTTAAGTCTCATATTTGTAAACACTCATCATTGATTTAGGTAACTGTCACTGTGTGACATTCTGTCCCAAGATTTTAAATTTAGTATTATTAATATTGCATATTTGATGAAAGCTGTTAATATGTATTTTCACCACAGGTGTATATTGATTAATTGTTATTTCACACCTTGATGCCATACCATATTGTTAGTTACTTTTAGGCTGTGAGACCTTTCACTTCAAACCTGTCATTTCCTATGTATCATTAAGAAAGGGAAATTTATAATCAAGTTGTTTGTAACAAGTCATTTGATCAGATAGGAAAGACTTTGAAACCTTGATAAACATGTCATTTAAAGGTGAAATATGGCGTGTCTTTTGAGTATATATTCGGAAATATATATATATACTATACAATCTGTTCAAATCTTACACTTATTGGTTGTCCCGTTTCCTCACAGTAGCCAATTTTATCTCATAGCGCACACGCTTCGAGTTTCGCCCTGGTAAGTGTCACGTGATCCTGTGACGTCATTGGTACCAAACGATTAGCCGTGTCGCATTGAGTTGTAAAGTATTGTCTGTGTAGGATTACATTTTATGGTACTTGTTAAAAATGCTGTGTGCTGTTGCTGGGTGAAAACGTTTGCATAAAGAAGGACAAGGTAATAACCTAAGTTTCTTTCGTTTCCCTAATCGAGATAATGATATATTAAGATCTGAAGTGTGGTTAGACCGTTACCGAAGAAAATCTCCCCACTCGTCGAGAAAGTGGGAACCTACGAAAGACGCGCGAGTTTGTAGCAAACATTTTGAGTTGACTTCGTGGGAAGTCCATCCTTTGGTTTCATTATCTTTGAATTTGGAGAACAAAAGGCCATGCATATTAAAAGCAACAGCGGTACCAACGATATTTGACTATAAAAATGAGAAGTGCATTACCCGCCATCTCCAAGCAAGTTGTATTCGCCTATTCGACCGGCGTTGAGGAGGAAATTCATACATGAAGTAAGATTGAAATGTATGTTCAATTATCTTAGTACCTCATCGGGTATACGTATGATAATTTGAAGAAAGGTGTATCTTTACGTGAATCAATGAAGAGTTGACGGCGCCAATAATATGTAGCCGTCATTTTTTAAAATATTGCTAAGAACGTTCAGCATATAAATTTAAATGAATCCGGTGAAATAAACACTGTGTCTTTGTTCCCAGATTTTAATTTTAATAATTTTAAATTATAAACCCCTTCTGCCAATAGTGTTATAAATATATATTATCAACATATATAGGTCTATGGATTTGAAAAAAAATACAAACTGTTTCATGGATATCTATTACAAGGCAGAACATTAATAATATTACTAGCTTTTATATTAATTCAGTAATGTTTTATGGCAAAACAACAACAATAACGCCTCTTAGCTCGTGCAATAAGTAAAACAAGTGTAATAGAATAATATACTTTATATTATGGTAATTGCATATGTTTGGTCTGTTTTCGATCTGTATATCAGGAGTAAGTATACATGAGTAAGTATACTTACTAACTGTCTATATCGTGCTCATAATACATTTGGCTATATTATTTAAATCATAGTATTTTTCTGTCTGTGCGCGACAATTAGAGCTCGCATATCATGTGATATATCCGTCTTGTGCAATACGCGTCTGCCCTCGGCGGTATTACACTGCTCAAGTAATTGCAATAAACAGGAAATATATCATAAAACTAGGTTTCCCTAAATGGTGCGTGCTTTTGTGATATACCGACGTATGTACCCTAATTAGGCTGTACTTCAATAGTGCACCGCAGTATTTGATTAGTCTGTATCGAGAGCGTGTCATATAGGCTGTGAGCTAATAGGAGAAACCCTCCCCCCCCAGGGGGAATTTTGTACAGTATGATTTTCTGAAAGAACATACAGTAAGTTTTAAAATGAGACATGTGTGCCATCTGAGCGTTGGGGCTTTAGTGAGTTTTGGGGTAAAACGTTGCGTTTTTAGACGAAAATCGCCGAAATCTGGAATTATTTTTTAGAAAAATAATGGAATATATTAGAACCAATTTGAATTGATGGAATCTTTCTCGGAACGTATCTCTACGTGTCCCACCATAAAATTTATGGATCCGATACTTAAATATTGAGATTTTGGGTAAAAATTTTAAAAAAATGAATAAAATCGCTGATTTCTGTAATACATTGGGGGTATTTAACTAAAAATTAGAAAAATATCTAATACAATAGAAAAAAGAAATATTGTAACCTTTTTGGGCAGGGTAAGGTCCAGTGATTAAACAGAAAAAAGTTCCAAACCGCATGATTTTTGGAAATGCCTTAATTTTGAGGTGAAAAATGTGCATTTTTGTCAAAAATCGTCGGAATCTGGAATTATTTTTTAAAATTAGTTTCAACATAAACTTATCAAATTGAAGCAATAGAATGTTGCACAGCATGCATATTCTAGTTTTTCTTTGCATCATATATAACATTTCTGCTCAAATATTGGCATTTTAGGGCAAAATTTTGGAAAAAATGACAAAAATCACTGCTTTCTGTAATCCATTGGGGGTATTAGGTTAAAATCTAGAAACAAATTTAATACAATTGAATAAGGACACATTGTAATATTTTTGGAATAGACAAAGGTCCAATAATTAAGTAGAAAAAAGTCCCGAACCGTATGATGCTTGAAAATGCCTTAATTTTTAGGCGAAAATGTGTATTTTTGTCAAAAATCTACGAAATCTGGAATTATTTTTGAAAATAGTTTTAACATAAACTTATCAAATTGAATTAATATAATGTTGCACAGCATACATATTCAAGTGTTTCCTGGCATCATGTATAACATATCTGCTGAAATATGTTGGAAAAAAGGACTAAAATCACTTATTTCTGCAATCCATTGGGGGTATTTGGTTAAAATCTAGAAAAATATATAATACCGGTACAATAAAAAAATAGACTGTAAGCTAGTAGGAGTAACCCTCACCCCAGGGGGAATTTTGTACACCCTATTTTTCTGAAAGCCCATTATGTGTAGAGCATTCTGGAACATGTCATGTACCAACTGGCGACTTGGACTTTACCACGTTACCGGCATTTCGAACATGGTACATAGAGCTAGATAAAGTATAAGTTATAAACAGAGAAATAGCGTTGAGCGACCCTCTGCATACGGCCACTGGGCCGACCCACATATTTTGCAACACAACGGGACCGGTGGCCAGCTGTCAGCAAAGGTCCCCAGTACATGTGGCACTCGGTCAGTAGTCCATATTAGGGGAAAGGCTACCCGAGTTCGAGTTTCGAACATGGGACATAGAGCTATATACAGTTATATAGAAGGATATAGCGTTGAACGACCTTCGGCCGACGGCCGCTGGGCCGACTTACAGATAGGGTGACAAAACGAGACTAGTGGGCAGCCGTCGGCAAAGGTCCCGGCAACGCGTGGCATTCAATCGCTAGGCTGTATCAGGGGGGAGGCTACCCGAGTTCGGGTCTCGAACCTCGTAACTCACCTAGAGCTTTATACAGTATAGTTATATATGTATAGAGGGAAATAGCGTTGAGCGATCTTCGGTCGATGGCCGCTGGACCGATCCACATATTTTGTGACACAACGGGACCGGTGACCAGCCGTCGGCAAAAGTCCCCGCTATGCGTGGTACTCGGTCCCTAGGGCTTATCAGGGTGAGGGCTACCCGAGTTTGAGTCTCGAACAAGGCACATAGAGCTATATACAGTTATATAGAGGGAAATAGCCTTGAACGACCTTCTGCTGATAGCCGCTCAGCCGATAGCCGACCCACATATTTTGTGACATAACGGGACCGGTGGCCAGCCGTCGGCAACGGTCCTCGCTACGCGTGGCACTCGGTACCTAGGTCGTATCAGGGGAAAGGCTACCTGAGTTTGCGTCTCGAACATGCCACCTAGAGCTATATAGTAAATAGCTTTGAGCGACCTGCAGCCGACGGCCGCTGGGACAACCCACAGGTTTTGTGACACAACGGGAACGCTGGTCAGCCATCGGCAACGGTCTTCTCTACGCGTGGCACTCAGTCCCTAGGTCGTAACAGGGGGAAGACTTCCGGGTCTCGAACATGGCACCTAGAGCTATATACAGTATAGTTATATAGAGAGAAATAGCCTTGAGCGACCCACAGCCGACGGCCGCTGGGCCGACCAACAGGTTTTGTTGACTCAACGGGAACGGTGGCCAACCTCGGCAAAGGTCCCCGCTACGCGTGGCACTCGGTCGCTAGACCGTATCAGGGGGAGGGCTACCTGAGTTCGGGCCTCGAACATGACACCTAGAGCTATATACAGTAAAGTTATAGAGAAATAGCTGCTGGGCCGACCTACATATCTTGTGACACAACGGGACCATCTTGGACGCCATGTTTGATTTATTTTTATTGTGTTACACATAAATTTCAGCTAGTATACATATGCATATTATACATAGTCTAAAACAGACGAACACCAGTTTTTACAGCCACCTATTTGCACTAAAAATAAGTTTGTTTTTGGTAATGAATGTGGTGTAACGTAAATTACAGAATAGTTTCATTAAGTTTGAAGCGCTTCTCAACTTATATTAATAAAAGTACATGTATTATGTTTTTTACATGGTTTTGATTTAATTTATATTCAACATTTTTAATGTACACATTTTAATTGTTATGTAAGGTAACATAGTTTACATGCACGTTACTCACTAAAGCCCAACGCTCATAATTGATGGCACACCTGTCTCATTTTGAAACTTATTGTATGTTCTTTCAGAAAACCATACCCTACAAAATCCCCCATGGGGGAGAGTGTGGGGGCTGGGTGGTGGGTGGGGGAGTCTACAGCCAGCTCAAGAACTAGTACATGATGTGTTGTATTTGTTCGGGAGGTTCTTTTTATAAAAAAATCCCGTAAGGTATCAGCTAGAGCAGGCTTTAGCAAATAAAATGTCAGCGTGCCATGCACTCCTTGGAAACATATGATGGGTCAATGGCAATATCACCAGGTGAGAGTAGGAATTTTCCATAGAAAAAGAAGGTTTTCTGGTATATTATTGCACATTGGACTGCAGAAATGTTATAAAAAAAACATTCCGTTCTTTCTTATAATGCACTTTTAATTTTTTTCCAATACCTCAATGTATTACAGTAATCAGCGATTTTAGTCATTTTTTCAACATTTTGCCCTAAAATATAAATACTTGAGCATATATGTTATATCTGATACAATAAATGACTTGGATATGTATAGTGTGCAACATTTTATTGCTTCAATTTGATAAGTTTATGTTCAAACTATTTTCAAAAGATAACTCCAGATTCCGTCGATTTTTGACGGAAATACACATTTTTCGCCTGAAAATTAAGGCAATATTTTAAGCATCATATGGTTCAGGACTTTTTTCTACTTAATTATTGGACCTTTGTCTATCCAAAATGTTACAATATGTTTTTATTATATTGCAATAAATATTTTTTCTAAATTTTAACCCAATACCCCAATGGATTACAGAAATCAGTGATTTTTGTTATTTTTTCCAACATTTTGCCCTAAAATGCCAATATTTGAGCACATATGTTATATATATGATGCCAGGAAAAACTTAAATGTGTATGCTATGCAACATTCCATTGCTTCAATTTGATAAGGTTATGTTCAAACTAATTTTAAAAAATAATTCCAGATTCCGGCGATTTTTGACAAAAATACACATTTTTCACCCCAAAATTAAGGCATTTCCAAACATCATGCGGTTTGGAACTTTTTTCTGTTTAATCACTGGAACTTACCCTGCCCAAAAAGGTTATAATATTTCTTTTTTCTATTGTATTAGATATATTTCTAATTTTAGTTAAATACCCCCAATGTATTACAGAAATCAGCGATTTTATTCAATTTTTTAACATTTTTACCCAAAATCTCAATATTTAAGCATCAGATCCATAAATTATATGGTGGAACACGTAGAGGTGCATTCCGAGAAAGATTCCATCAATTCAAATTGGTTCTAATATATTCCATTCTTTTTCTAAAAAATAATTCCAGATTTCGGCGATTTTCGTCTAAAAACGCAACGTTTTCCCCCAAAACTCATTAAAGCCCCAACGCTCAGATGGCACACATGTCTCATTTTGAAGCTTAATGTATGTTCTTTCAGAAAATCATAGCCTACAAAATTCCCCCTGGGGGGGGAGGGGGGTCTACAGCCAGCTCAAGAACTAATATTACAAACACCGCTCCTAGAGTGTTTGGTGTTAATGGCGACTTATGGCAAATATATAATACTATAGAAATTATATGCTGTTTCATTTATTATTGTTTTCATTAATTTTTTATCAATTATGGATAATATCTAATAAATATATTTGTTCCATGTCTACTTATCGGCAAAAAAAATCTGACGCTCGTATTTAGACCAGGTCCATTCATTCGGAATATACTACATTTCGCGGTTATTGTATATGTACCAAGATATTGCAGTGTTGCGGGTGACTTAATGTCAGATTCCGACGAAAACAATGTTTACGTTGTTTTTTGTTTGTTGTTGCTGTCAGTGTATAAAGACACTATTTTGTTAGATTAGTGAATAGTGTAATGAACCGCTGAACGTAACGAATGACATGACACGAAAGTCTTTACAAGCTCTCCATTTGCACCGCGTTCGACTTCATCATCAGTTGATGAATCCGATGTATTTACGTCCTCAGACACGTATTCTGGCTCAAAATCGTAAGGTTGCACATTGTGTAACCGTCTTATCACGGGCATTTCCTCTGACTCGGTATCATGATCGCTTAATTCTAGCATTTTCACACAAGGTATACTGTTTTGCGTTCAGTCCCAATGTAAACAAAAAATAGTTTGTTCCCAATGACGTCACTTCCGGTAATTCGCGCAAGAGTTTTTTCCCTTAGATTTTTTTCGATATTTTAGCAATGCCTGTTCGCCTGTTCGATTTTTATCTTTAAAAACATATTTTTACTGAACATACACTTCTCAAAACTGCTAACTACACCGCTCACGTTTTGGGTTATATATATCGATGGGTTGAATGTTTTTCAATAAAATTAAAAGGAAATACCAATTCAATCATTTTTACATCATTTCATTTTATTTTTTTCATGGGCAATGCTAGAACTAAACCACAATAAGCAATTACAAACGACCCATGTAAACACTAAAGTCACACTTTTCCCATATAACACATGTTATATGGGTACATGTTATATGGGAAAAGTGTGACTTTAGTGTTTACATGGGTCGTTTGTAATTGCTTATTGTGGTTTAGTTCTAGCATTGCCCATGTAGATATGGGAAAAGTGTGACTTTAGTGTTTACATGGGTCGTTTGTAATTGCTTATTGTGGTTTAGTTCTAGCATTGCCCATGAAAAAAATAAAATGAAATGATGTAAAAATGATTGAATTGGTATTTCCTTTTTATTTTATTGAAAAACATTCAACCCATCGATATATATAACCCAAAACGTGAGCGGTGTAGTTAGCAGTTTTGAGAAGTGTACATCAATGGCATAGTAATAATCGTATTTATAATGATATTTAATACTTAAAAACATATCAAAAGCGGATTTGTTGATTTAGGACCAATTTCTGCTTTAATACTTATAATCAAGAAAAGGGGATTTCTATCAGTGTGTTTTAACAAGCCTTTTGATCTTGGTGGAAGTCACAAATATGTGTCATCTACTACTGCTTCCTTCTCAATGCCAAGTTATTAGGTATATAAACTGTTCGAGATTTTAGACATGGAATACAAAAAACGGAGAGACAGAGAGGAGAACAGAGAGAGAGAGAGAGGAGACACTACACATTAGCTATGTAGCGCAACAAATACTTAACAGGAGTCGGCTCTTTGCCTGACTGCCTGAAGTAATTGTGTTTTGGGTTTTAAAACATTACGAAATTATTATAACACGAATACCTATCATTAATAACTGTTTTTCTCATATGGATTTTGTGCTGATTCTAAGTTAGTATGCTGATGAATAAACTGGTGTAATCATGGACTGCTGCAGCTGTGATTTGAGCTTAATACCCCTAAGCTTAGAAACTTCATTCATCCATTGCCTATACATGGATGAGTGGACCCTGCGCCCTGGGATCGTAAGGGACATGGGACAAAGTTGGATTCGTGGGACAGGGACTCGGGCGAACGCATTACTAACGTCACAAATAGTTACGCTAATGAGATCCCACACTTCCACGTTCGACGACTTGAATCACCAAACGTTCCACCCCACGCCCGAAGCGACCACCCAGCGGTCACATAACCATTACTGACAAAAATGCAGACAGCCAAAAGGTTCACAATACAACATACACTCTTGGTTTGATATTGAATGAGTACTACAGTGCAAATCCTTTTCAGTCCAAATATTACATAGATATGCAAGCTGACACCCTGCTCCCTCGATCCCATCCCACAACTTTAAAGGGACGCACTGCAATCTTAAAACGCGGGGAGACCCCTTAGATGTTCCACATAACTTGCATATTTGCAAATCATTAATATATTATTATTTTTATTTTTTTTTCAGTCACCAATGGTGACCCATTTATTCTCCCCGTAATTTGGCATGTTGTGGGTCGGGGAGGACCATCCCACCGCAAGCCTTACAAACAAACACATCTATAATAAACAATACACAAGTGATACACATAATAAAATTATCTATTATTTGTTTTCAATATGAGAATTCTGTATAAATGGTTGTTTTTTAAAGATTTAGCTTGTTTGTGTTGTGTTTTATCTCTATTTGTGTAATAAAAAGTCACTATTTAGAAGAGTAATGTTTTTAGGGAAAAGATAAAGAAAAACAAATAGCTATAATAAATAAGGAGAGAAAAAAAAATTGTGTTGTTTATGTTCCCCCCACATGATCACATTTCACATCTCACTCATTGTTATATAATATAGAATATCAGACCGTAATGTCAGTTCCTTGGCCAGAATATCACAGAAAACACAAAATGGAAGGGTGAAGTCTCTGATATTTACAGATCAAACCTAGCTAAAAAGGTTCTTATATTTGCTCCATTTTTTAACAAATGGTTCGAGTACATTGTTTGTTGTTGCTATACATACCAAAATACTAAACGATTTTCTTATTCTGTTTTTAAAGGCCTCTATAGACAGTTTACTTTGTAAATGTTTGGTTGAGAAAATATAATACTTCGTTTCAAGTAGTATGTACAAATCGGCTGGTGTTAACCTGTTACTAATATTAAAAATAAATGATTCTTCTGTGAAATGTAAATATATGTTATTGCTGGACAGCTTAACTTATTAAGAATCATGGTTTTTAACTTATTAAGAATCAATTGGGTTTCAGGACAACACCACAGCATATATGTTAATGTTTCCTCTTCTTGACAATACTTGCACATTGGACTATCAATGATGTTTATTTTATGAAGAAATTTTCTGGTTGGAAGAATTCTATGGTTTAACCGCACTTGAAACCATTGTAATGTTGTATTTATTGAGGATTTAAAGGGGGATATGTATATATCATTCCATGTTTCTTCCTCTATGTTATAAATTTCATCCCATTTGGATTTTGAAGTTGGTTTGCTGGGGTTTTGGTTAATAATATTATAAAGGTCCCTTGATCCATGTTTGTTCTTAATAAACGGAATGATATTAAAAGGAAGAATAGGATTTTGTATTTTTTCCATTTGTTCTGTGGAGATATTTTTTCTAATGTAAGCTTTAATTGCCGCAATAACTCCATTGTATAGCAGAAAATGTGCATTTACATTATACAAGTTATTAAATTCCTCAACAGAATAAAAGTTTCCATTCTCATCTATTAAATCATTAAGTTGATGAATACCTTTTGAATACCAAGATTTGTAAAATATTACATTACCTCCGATTAAAATATTAGGATTATAAAAAAGTGGAGTTATTGAACAATTGTTAGCACATAAAATGCCCTTATTTTGTTCTAAAATATTAATGTAAGCTTTTAACACATCCTTCCAAAATATGTTAGTCATTTTTATTATTAATAATTCTACCAAACCTATCCCCAGGTTTATTAGGTCTTTTAAGTTTATAATATGAGTAACTATATGTTGCCATTGTCCACCTTTAAACATGAGTCTTCTAATCCAAGTTGCCTTAAGTGCATATATGAATGCTTGGAGATTAATCATTTTCAGACCACCCTCATTTTACTGTTTAATTAAAATGCTTTTCTTTATCTTTGCTGGTCCCTCCCATAAGAATTCATTAAACATGTCATTTATTTTTTTAATAATTGAATCATTTGGGTTAGGCAATGAAATAAATAAATGATTAAGAATGGGTAATAATATTGTTTTAATTACTGTTATTTTACCAATAGGTGTAAGATATCTACGTTTCCAAAGTTTGATTAGGTTCTGTATTTTTTCTATCTTATCATTATAGTTTATATCAATTATCTTATCAAGATCAACATTAAAGTGTATACCTAACAATTTAAATTGGTTACTTCCCCATGTTAATTAAATTGGTTACTTCCCCATGTTAATTTACACTTGGTTTTAATTGAGTTTGTACTGTATTTTCTTTTCCCAATCCAAACTACCTGAGTCCTGTCAAAGTTCACCCTGAGTCCAGAAAATTTGGAAAACTAGGAAAGTTCATCGAGTGTTTCATTGAGTGAAGTATCTGACCCATCCAGAAAAATGGAAGTATCATCGGCAAATTGTGAAAGTTTATATTCCATATCATTTATAGAATATATTCCTTTAATTTTTTTGTTGTTTTGTATTTTTATTGCTAAAATTTCAGCACATAATATAAATATATAAGGCGATAATGGGTCTCCCTGACGTCATCCCCTGCCTATGCTGAAAAACTCAGATAAATTTCCTCTTTGATTAACCGCGAGTTTCGCATTTCTATAGAAAAATTTTATCCAAGAAATTATCGAGTTTCCAAAATTGAAATACTTAAGAACGCTGTGAATAAATTTCCATGAAAGAGAATCAAATGCCTTCTCAAAATCAACGAGTAAAATGAGTCCTGATAAATTATTTTCTTCTGCAAACTGCATGATATCAAATGTCATTCTTGTGTTTTCCCCCATATATCTCCCTGCAATAAAACCTGTTTGATTTTCATTAATTAGTTTGTTTAAGATAGATTTTATTCTATAAGCAATGGCCCCTGAAGCAATTTTATAAACGCAGTTTAAGAGAGAAATTGGCCTAGAAATTGGCCTATAATTTTTTAAAAATCTTCTTGGTTTGTTATCTTTAGGGATACGTGTAATAATACCCTCTTTCTGTGTTACAGACAGTTCCCCATTAATATACCCACAATTTATAGCTCTCACAACAAAATGCCCCAGTTTCTTCCAAAATACTTTAAAGAAGTCAGCCCCAAAACCATCAGTACCCGGCGAACGATTATTTTTCATACAAAAAAGCGATAATGATGCTTGCTGATAGGTTAATAGGCCCTCTAATGACTTAGATTCCTCCTCATTCAATTTGGGTACACTTAGTCCTGAAAATTCTTTATCTAAATCTATTGTTTCTAATATTTCATCTCTGCTGGAGTATAGTGATTTGTAGAAGGTTTCAGTTTCTTTTAAAATATCTTTCTGGTCTGTGATTATACTCCCATCAGGCTTTTCAATTTTGGGTATAATTTTACTAGTAAAGTTGTGCGTCTCTAAACTGCAAAAATATTTAGTTGTTTTTTCTCCATCTTCTATTAATTGAGCTCGTGATCTAATAAGAAAACCATTCATTTTTTGCCAACGAAGTAACAGTAGTTCATCTTTTAATAAATCAAGAGTGGGTATTTGATCAGGAGAAAGTCTTTGTTCTAAATGTTGTATTTCAAGAACAAGATTATTTTCACGTTTTTCATTTACTTTTTTTTTGTGGCTTGAATATGATATTGATTTTCCTCTTAATTCCATCAACAATGTATCCAAAAATAATTGATCAGTAATTGTAAATTGAAGTTCATTATTTGGTATGTTGTTAATGTAATCAATATTATAGACTGGAAGCGCATATTGAATTTTAATTTCATCTATTTTGTTATTCATTATATTTAAATATTCAATATAACTTAGAAGCGAATTGTTATGTTTCCAAAGGGGTTTGCCCTTTATAAATTCAGTGAAATTGCAGTTTAACATGGTAATTGAATGATCTGAGCGGTAGCTAGCTTCAATAGTACACTTATTTACAGATGATAAAAGATTTTCAGAAACTAAAAAGAAATCTAGTCTTGCTTGTTTTAATGGTGTCTTCTTTCTCCATGTGTACCTTCATAAATTGGGATAAAATTCTCTAAATGGGTCAATAAGATTATAGCAAGTTTTGATTTCTAACAGTTTTTCACGCGCATTTTTATTGTTAATATTTTTATAGTTATAATAATCTATCTAAGGATCTTGGACCAAATTAAAATCTCCACATAAAATCAGGCCATTATTATTATTCATAGTCTCTACAGTTATCATTATCCTATTAAAAAATGAAGGGGAATCTGTGTTCGGGCCATAAAGTGAAATAAGGGTTAATCTCTTGTTATTAACAGTTAAATCTACGGTATACGGACAAAATCCCCTCCGGACATAATCCCCTTCGCTCAAATTTGCACAGGTGGACAGAATCCCCTTCACAGTTTTACAAGGGTGGACAGAATCCCCTTCATGATTTTGCAAGGGTGGACAGAATCCCCTTCATGATTTTGCAAGGGTGGACAAAACCCCCTTCAGACAAAACTTCCCTTATACATGTGATATTTGGGGAAAAAAGTAATATAATGACACATAGTTTGTAAGATATCTAACTTACATCTCCCACATAATTAATCTCAATCAAGGCATTCTAGACATAATTATTGGATTACTATAGATTACTATAAATGTACTTTTACCTTTGATACCTATAATTGGATTAAATTGGTATTATTAGCACAATACATTGTACAAACAAACAAAATAATTAGAAAATAATTGCCATTTTATTTATTTTGCATTGTTGTTTCATGCATGTTACATGTTTTTGAAAAATGTGTAAATATGACCAAGTGAGAGAGAACACATACAACAATGAAAAAATGAAAAACAGTATACAGAACCAAAAAACAATTCTGCATATACAAGAAGCCATTTAATCTCACATTTTGGCTAAACCCTATTTATTGATTTTCTACATAAAAAAATTGATTAAACATTCAAGGACATTTGCAAACTATTATTTTGATCTAAGCAAACAAATTATATATAAATGTATATGTAGTTTAAGTAATAACTTGATAAACAATTAAAATAAATCTTTCGGACAAAAAATAGCCTGTTCCGAGTCTTCATTTAGTAAGTTCACCAGGGTTTGTACACAGTAACAAGTTAAAAACAAACACATGGCTATTTAATTAACATTGATATTAATTATTATAATAGGTCAAAGCAAACTGCTTTTACATATTACTAACTGATGAATATATTGCACCAATAATATAGTAAAAGTAAAGTAAAGTGTTTATTTATTATAGTGTCACCCCTATTGAAAGGGTCAGTCAATTTTGACTTATGAGACATGAGCATCATTACTCCCCGATTCCTATTCTTTTATGCCCGGCACCAGGCACGTAGGCAATCGGTAACCGTTATTTAACTAGCTGGCGGCTCACCAACCGGTCTCTTCTGTAACAAGCCCGCCTCTGACGGGACTCGAACCTTCGACCTCCGGATTACAAGGCGGATGCCTTTACCACTAGACCATAAATATATGGTATAATAAACATATGGTATAATAAGAAAGAAAATTTACAACTGAACATTTTGTTTAATTATATTCAAGCAGATTTAAAGTTAAAATGATGCTCGATTAATAAATGTACGCAGCATTTCACGCCGAACATAAGCTAAACAACAGAAGTAAACCAGCAGATAACCTCCGTGGCCATCATACGCCATTCTATGGTGAAGACCACATTGTTGTGATGTTTGGAGGGCTACATATTGAACTAGCAGCTATGAAAAGACTAGGTGCCTGGTTGGAGGGCAGTGGATGGACCTCTGCCATAACACAAGCCAATATTGCCACATCTGGCAAAGCAGATTCGTTCCTTAAAGCCCAGTGCTTGACACAGACGGTCGCCCACTCGCCGGCGGCGAGTAAAACCTCTCCTAGGCGAGTGAAAATAATTATTATTTGATCTCTGCTGGCCCAAACAATATTCTTTGGGCGAGTGCATAGTTTGCTTTAATAAATAGCACCTTATTCAAAATTCTTATCTAGGCTCGCGTTAACCATTCGCCAAATCGCCATAGCCGAAAAGAAACCCGAACAGGTGAATGAAAATCGTAAGAAATACATATCAAATTCGCCAGACATCGGCGGTCTGGCGAATCCAAATTTCCGACTGATTTTGTCTAAAATCTGGAAAAAAACTCCCAAATTCTAATACACAAAGTCCTTCGCTGTTTATAAGCCACTACCCCGCTGGGTGTTGTTAGCTAATTAGCGACAATCAATTTGGACTGATAAACTAATTATCGCAGTGTTTATTGAAGGCCGCTGTCAAATTGTCGGTGTGCGATAGACTCCGCCCACTGTTCTGCCTCTTGCTGTCAATCATCTGGTTTGACCCCGCGCTCAATATTATCCACATAGTTAACTGCGTTATCGAGCCGGGTAAAAAAATTAATAATAACTTGGCGCCCTCTAGCGGCCAAAATGGCTTTTCAAAACACAAAGTTTGCTTACGAATTAATAAGCTTGAGATGCCGCTTGCCGTCGGTGTTTTTGAACTTTACGATCACTGATAAGACTAATTAGTTGTACACACGGTAGCGTAAACTGGAACAATAGCAAGTGTGAACCGATGTTTGATCGGCCGTCTCTGAATTGGGATAATTTATGGTTGAACAATCAACATGAAAAAATGCAAAAGGTGCGCTTCCTCAAAATATTGGTACAATTTTAGAATGAAGTGGTTTTTATTACTTACTCTGTGCATGATATTCGTGGTGTATGTAGCATTTCTGAGTTTTGTCTCACAATGCGGCGCGATCTTTCTAGCTCCTTTGGAACTCCTGTTAGTTGAACTTGTTTTATAGGCCTCAGCTTAGCCTAGCCTAATAAATTGGCTCCTATGCATTTTTTTTTTATTATTCTGACGTTCTATGTAACTGCATATACTTGATGCTCGCCAATACGAAAAATTTCAAAAGAGCATTAAACGTGTATTTTAACACACTACAGCTTAGCCTTGCATTTTTAAATATATTTATTTTATTTCTATGGATATTAGTAGGTATATTGAAATACATTTAATAAAAATAATGGTCTAATCAATGGTGAAAGAGTCTGTATTTTTATATTTTCTTATTATATGCATGCATTCATTCTGTCCTTTTTTAAATTTCAGTTGACAATTTTTAAAAATTAAAATGGCATTAAATGACAGATTATTTTAATTACTCGATACTTTCAGAGATTGGTTAATATCTTTAATTAATTAAGTTAATTAAGTTAAACTGGGTTACTTCGCTATAAAATGTCCGATGTTTCTATTAATTTATCAAAAAAATTTGGGCCACCAACATTCAATTTGGGCCAGTGGGTCCAAATTTCTACTGGCCCAAGCAAAAAATTTCGGGCCAGCCTTTGGGTGGCCCCTGTGTCAAGCACCGAAAGCCAGTCATATATATATCACGAACACGACATGCACACCAAGTCACTGCAAGCAGCTTGTATATTTTGATGACAAAGGCCTATGAGGCCTACACTAGTTCTATGGGTGACCAGTGTTTAACCTTTAAAGAATGGTTAGAGGAAAGAAAAAGAAAAAGTTCTCAGTTTCAGTATTACTTTGCAATTTGAATTGCTAGTATTTGTGTTCGTTAGATCCTTAAGAGAAGGAATTTCAAGCTGTATATTGACTCACTAACCAGACGTATACCTTGTTTTGTTTGCATTAGATCATATCTATTATGCTAGATGGTTACCAGTGCATCTGCGGGACATGAATTGTTTGACAGAAAAGCAACCAGCTGTAGTCACAGAGTTTAACAAAGGCAATTTTGTGATTCAGAAAACCCAGCAGGCCTTTTCATCAATTGTAATTGACCATGCCCATGAGCAGAACAACAAAAGTGTCAAAGATGATGGGGGAGAAGTAGGCCTAACAGAAAATACAACTCAGTTGCTTCGGTGGATGGTTTCATGACCAGAAGTGTCAAGGGTTATAAGCGAATTTGAATTGTCACAGGATCCTATTAAGAATACTCAATTTAAGGAACCAAATAAACATCGTCACGAACATCAGAAAGGATTTCAATCTACCTTTGCAAATCAAGTTAAATGTGACTGTCTATGTGGAGTTGTGGAGGAAATGGGAAATCATTTTAAGGAGTGCAGTAGTGACCTGCTAATATTAGAGACTAGAGACATTGTAGATGAGTATGTAGCTGCCACAGTTCGTAACATAGAAAGATTAGGAGGAGAAGTTCGCCATGTATGTGCAGGAACGGCTTAAAGAGAGAACTGTTTCATTATGTGACCCAATAAAGAAGAACACGTTTCCTTTGTTTAGTTGTCCAGTGAGTCAACGAAAAAAAACAAATGAAAGGGAGGCAATCAATTCGCTAAAGAAGAACTGTTCATTATTTTTCAAACTCTATGTTCCCTGTCAAGTTCGTGATGGTGACATTGATGACATTTTTCGCCAAGAAAACCAAAGCTACCAAAGCTACCCCACATCTTTCTCTAGCTTTGGTTTTTTGCGAGCTGGAACAAAATCAGATTTGGTAACATGTCTGCAGAACCACTTCGATGGTGCAGCTATAGTTAACATGTTAAAACCTGGAGCAGCCAGTACATTTGCGGATTACTCCAAGCAGGTATTCACTCCCTTCATCAAAAGACAACTACAAAATACAAGCAGAGTAGAGTATTGTCTGGGATCAGTATATCAAGGATAGCCGGCAATGACATGCAGTAAACGTGGTAACGGTGTAGGTAGAAGAGTGCAGTCAGTTTCAAATGTACCTGCAAATTGGAAATCATTCCTTCGAGTTGATGAAAATAAGGTTGAACTAATTAGCTACCTAGCTACTGAATCTGTGGCAACTGAAATTATTGATAAACAAATAGTGTCAACCAGGGACAAAGATGTAATCTGCAATACACAGAGAGAAGATGTAAGTGATCTTTCGCCATGTACACATGAAGAAGCAGATACTAGGTTACTGTTGCATGTGAAAGACTGTGGTAAACAAAACTACAAAAGAGTGATGATCAGAACTGTTGATACTGATGTTCTTGAGTTATCAATTGCTCTCTTCAGTGAGCTTTGTGTTAATGAATTGTGGATTACATTTGGCACTGGGAAGCATTTTCATTTCATATCTGCACATGGCATATCCGAATGCCTGTGTCCAGAAAAGTCGCAAGCATTGTCAGGTATGCATTGACCAAACTTCCTTTGAGAGCTGGCGTGGCGCAGTCGGCAGCGGCGGATTTGTAACCGGAGGCTCCAGGATCAATCCTCCGTGGTGCCACTGAGTTCCTTCGGTGTGTTCTTGTGCAAAACACTTTCCTTTAGCCTTGTCCGTCGGATGGGGACGTAAACCGGGCGGTCCCGTGTATCGGTTTATCCTCCGAGCACATTAAAGAACCATAGGAATCTATTCGATAATAAGAGAAGGGCAGGTTCCCGGATTCCTATGTATCCTTCCCCTATCTCTGGGGCGGCTCTAAATAACATACAACAAACAACATTCTATTCAATTCCTTTTTCAGTAGTTAAGGAAGCAAGTCTGCATGGGCAGCAAGGAGCATTTACCCAGATGTCATTGAAGCTTTTCATGTATTGGGCTGTACTCCTTCTTTGCAAGAGTTGGAAAAGAAGATGACAATTCTGGAACGCTTTGTAGTTATTTTTTACGATAGGACAAGCACACGTGAAACATCAGATGAGGTACGAAAAGATCTCTTCACAAAGAAAGGAAGGTCAATTGATTTAATACCACCAATAGCTGCTGCTTTACTTCAACACTCTAAGGGAGTAGTATACCAGGCTTGGTATTGTTGGGGGTCAGTCCTTAGAATCAAGCGCTATTTCACCATGCTCAAGTCTTTGGGGCTGGCAGAGAACCCAAGACCAGAACTGGGAACCATTGTGGACAGTACTTCCTGAAGCTTCTAAAGCTTGCCAAGAACTACTAAAATGTGGGTGTCAGACAGAAAAGGGATGCAGAGGCAGGGCCTTCCCCAGGAATTTTTTAAGGGATATTGGCATTTAACGTGCGAGGGTGTGGGGTGGGTGCGGGAGGGGGTCCCCTCCTGCATGTCGATTTTTTTTTCATGTTTTGAAGTAAAATACGGGTTTTGGCATACACCGGACACATTTAAAACATGTTTTAAATATATCTACCAGTCTGCCATAGATAGTACATGTAGATTTTTATACTTTTTTTTTTGGAAAAAGATAACACTCAACTTTATACATAGTTTCCTTTGCTGTTCTAGATTTTTTTTATCTTGTAAACACTTCATTATAGATGTGGTGAAGTTAAGCAGGAGTAATTATATTATTTTTAAGTGAATAACATTTAAAAAAAACACACTTGAAAACGCAGTGTCGTGTGTTTTTAAGCATCCGAAATAAGGACTATCCGGATTTACATCAACTTTGTACGCCGACATTGTCTTACAATAACTTAACGTCTAAGTCATGTTAACTGCATCAAGCCATTAGCGTTTTCGAAAAAAAAAAGGTAGGAAACGGTTATATGTTTATTTAAAAGTTATAAAATTGCTGTCTTTATTCATAATTAATCATAATTAATCGTTTTAGTTGAAACACGGAAGCAAATTCAAAACCGGAAGTAACCTAAATTTATAATCTGCAACCCCGAGATTCTTATAATTTTATGTGATTATCGAATAATTTGCGTTTGTGAGATTATTTTCTCATCATTATCTATTTAAAACGCGATAAAATGGATGGAGGCACGTTAATTCAACGCTACAATAAAATATAACATAAGTAAATTGTTTTCACATTTGATGACGTAATACGTTAACAGGTCATGTACGCATGGTTGAATTCTTGAATTAGACCCTTATCGCGGAGGTAATTAACACCTCTGCCTCTCTAATCCTTATGAAAACACTCCAATCAGGAGCTAAGGACGTATGCTTGTCAGGAGTTTATGCCTCAAGGCGTTATTTGATCAGATATGTCATTAATTAACACTGGGAAATGAATGTTTTGACCCACTTTTAAGGGATCGCGGCACGGTTTTAAAGGGTCGCGGTCAGATTAAGGATCGCGGCATGTCTGTTACAAAAGTTAAGGGATCGCGGCGCCGCTACGCCATAAATGGCTGGGGAAGGCCCTGAGAGGCCGATGTAAATGAGTTAAAGCGGCAATAAAATGTACAGCACTATAATGTAGGTGTGGTGGTGATTGTGAGAGAGACAACGATTAGCTTTTAAGGTACACAAAAAATACATCTTGAAACAATTTACACAATTTTTTAAGTAGAGTACCGTATTTACCGTATAAATTGGGACACCGTAAAGATTGGGACAACCATAATTATTTTTACTTTGGGACATATCGAAAATTTCGAAAATTTCAAAAAATTTAAGTAATTTTAATTGGGACACCAACCAAATTCTGGCAAAATCATGATCAAAATTAATGTAAAAAAGATGCATAAGGTAAGTCAGTGAACTAACTAGTTCTTAAAGCACTGGGTAAATTTGGTAATTATACACTTACGCACACAGGAAGCACACAGGAAGTGTGTTAATTTTAATTGTTGGAATTTATACGCGTGTGACAAAATGCTAGCATGTATTATCTAACGTAAGATGATAATCATCCTAGCTACATGTTCTGCATAGTTGTAACAAGACCACTTCTGACTATTCAACTAAGTGATAATTAAATATTAGTTCTCATAAGGTGTGTAAGTTTGAAAAGCAGAACAGTCAAAGCTCTAACCTTAAACAGTTACAAGTTTTATAACTGCTGGAAGTTATTAAAATGTCAAATTATTATCTCCCTTTGGTTTAGAGTAGCAGACTCCTTACCTAATGACCATTTGTAACCTAAATCAGTTACCGAGATCATTTGCTAATAAATCGAAATAGTTGCCAAATGTGCAGTGTTTATTTATATCTGAATACTTATTGTTAAGGATACATACCCCCAGTGAAAATGTACACTGAAATTTTATTGAAATTTCACTGAAATAACAGTGAAATTTCACTGAAAGAATTGGGCAAAATAACTTCGGTGAGATTTCACTGAAATTTCGGTGAGATTTCACTAAATTTCACTGAAAGAATTGGGCAAAATAAAAGTGAGATTCAGTGAAATTTTGGTGAAATTTCACCTGAATTGGTCAAAATAACAGTGAAATCTCAGTGAAATTTCACCAAAATTTCAGTGACATTTCATTGAAAATACAACAGTTCAAGAACAATTCTTAAATTAATAATGTTCCATCTACATCACTAAGAAGACCTACATGATCATACTTGGTGAAATCTTGCATATGATACTGAATCAAATAATATCTGCAGTGCTGAAAACCATTTTTCTAGCAACAACAAAAAAAAAGTCAAATCCGCGAAAACATATGACAATAGGGATTTGGCTTTAAAAAACTGTTTCCACTGTCTACATTTAGAAATTTCCTCTTTCAAATACAACTGTTACCTGTATAAGATGCTTTGATACAATAAGTAATGTAAGTATAGTCACAACACACTTTCTTTTAATTATTAAATGATGCAAGGAAAAACTATAGTTGTTTCAATTTCCAGTCAGAAATTCAAAAGGGTGTCATTTTATTTGCACTTTTGTCAAAATCACTGCATTTTATTTGCACTTTTGTCACAATCACACTCCTAAACCAATCAGTTGATGTTCATATAAAACTTCATACACATATCAAGGTAGCGGTCCTGTGATGTATTTTGATATAAAACAACACAATTTGCCAATTATACATTCGAAAAATCTTTAAAATTGAGTTGTTTTTTTCCAGGCTTTAGTTATCTATATATATCATTTCCCCCGGGATCCCAGCTGCATTTTCAGTAGGGTGAGTTATATGATGTACTATGTGAGCATATATCTGTCTGTCTAAATGAATAAATGTGTGTAGAGAGAGAGAGAGAGAGAGATATGTCATTGAAATTTCAATCAATTATAATTCTACTGAAATTTCACTAAAAATTTCACTGAAATTTAATTGAAACATTTCACTGAAATTTCACCGAAATTCATTGAAATTTCACTGAAATTTGGTGTTTTTACTGAGATTTGTCAATATTTTCAGATTTCACTGAAATTTCACTGAATTTCACTGCCTTTTTCACTGGGGACATCTTCATCAATATCCAATTAGCTGTTGTTCACTAATTGTCATTTTTGGTGCCTACAAAATAATTGTTAATAAATTTTGTTGCATAACAGTAGGTAACTTGAAAGGCCTTGCGCATTTTATTTTCATCGATGCTCATAGAATTTTATTGCATGGTTGTAAAGTTGAATAATCACCCGACCTGGAGAAAATTATATATATTTAGGGAAAATTTCTGTATTGACGATAGAATGCATCTAAACTTGAATGATTTTGTGGTAGTAACTGCTTCTGGTTACTATCCCAGTTTTAGTTGTTTTTTTAATAACAGTCACAGGTTATGAAAAACGTAACTGTTTAAGGTTAGAGCTTTGACTGCAGAATATGTGCAGATTTGTTTTGAAAAATTGTGTCATGAAGAAACACTTGTCTTCTTTCTAGTCGTTGTTTTAACACTTTAAATCAATACATTATGGACCCTTATACTATGTAAATGGTCAGACTTCGACCTTTCCTTTCTGATTTCAAAGGCCAAAAGAACTTGCATTAAAATAAAACTCTAACTTTTTAAAAAAAGTTTTTCACTGGTTTTCGCGCATTAAGGCCGCCATTTTGAATTTTATCGTAATAATAATAGTTTTGACACCATAATAATATTATTTTAGGAAACCTTATGTCTCACATCACTAAAATATTAACATTTGAGTCAAAATTACCATACCAAAAAAATATAAAAAAATAAATAAGAATAATCATATTATTTTGGCTTCCATCTAGGATTTGGTGGCCATCTTGGATTTTTAACGCTTGGCCCTATAGCCAAAAAAATTAAGTATGTTAAACTCTACCAGTGTGCCAAGTTTCATGCTTTTAACCCAATGTGCACAATTCTTTCACGAAGGTGCTGTACTACTGCGCCGGCCGAGTTCTGCTCGGTATTAATTTTAGCGAAACTTTGGAGGACGCTTAATTCGCCAAAATTAATACCTGGCGAAAATTTCCCCATTTACAGTATTTCCGTAAAACATCAGTAGTGCCGTAAAACACCATTCATTCCATGACTTGCATATTTGCAATTAGTTATTAATATGTATTTGAATATGTCAAAGAAAATTGTTGTTTTAAATACATGGAACCGACAATAATTAATCCGATGCTAGAGTAATGAAGACAAATTGACAACTGAAAATTCTACTCCCAGTTAAGCTTTAATACTTTTTATGTAAGGAGGTGTTAAAGCCAAAATGATAATGGATAAATAAATCGAGGTTCTTATAAAGTTGTCGTGTTAGATAAAATATATAAATAAAGTATTAAACTGATAAGAAACATTATGATATGGATTATTATCATTTAATGGTTTATGTTATCATAGTAATGTTGAAAAGGGGCGATAATTCTGAAAGAACAATTTTAATTGGCAGTGCCGACATGCATTGTCTAGCTCCGTCCTGTAAGGTTCACAGGTTAAGGTCCCACACACTTGTACGATATGTTTTGCTTTTTGCTTGTTTGTCCTATTTATAGAGAATTAAGATATAAATATCTTAAACCTTATTTTTGCCAATGGCCAAATATGAAAAAACTTTGATTCACTCATGACATCAAAGTCAAAATGCACAGTTGTAAATTTAGCGAAATTTATACTTGTATTCTATGCTCTCAAACTAAGAATAATACATAAACAAAAAATCCTGATATTAAATTGAATTTCTTATTTTTCATTACAGCGATTTTGAAATAATGTGCTTTTCAGTAAATCTGATATAATGTAATTGTGTGTTTATCTGTTTAATATGGATAAGTGTACACATTCTCATTATCTTCATATTTTCATGTAATTGTGTAGGCTATAAATATGTATTGTATGTTTAATTGCTAAAAAAAAGCTATTTGTATATTTTGTATGTTTTGCAGGAGAGTGGTACCAACCAGCTAGACGATAAGGTGATGAAACCTGAATTGACACGTGACAGTATAAAGGCTGACTTATCAGGAATATATACTGGAAATTGCTGAAAGTCACTTATTATGTTTATACTACTACCAATAGACCTATGCATGGACTAAACCTCATAAAAATATGAAGAATCTGATTTGCTCGGAACGTAATAATAATAAATCCGGATTCGAATAAAACATTTAGTTCAAACTGATTTATGAAAACAAACAGCATGAATCATGAGTCATGAAGAAGAACTCCAAAATAAACTGTATCGTAACTGGGTCAAGGCAGCGCTAGGTCTCAAATACTTGAAGTCAGGTTTAGTGAGTTTTGTGGAAAATGAGGTGAACAGTTTACATGCACATTTCTTGAATGACATCGGTAACACACTAGGGTTACACAAAGTTACATGTGGCCAGTGTACCTATGCAAATGTATTGACATGCCCTACAAGGGGAATATGTACAGTTAAGAAGAAACTCTGCAATTGCCATGGGAATAACCCTACAAATGGTCCAAACAAAATATGTGATGAAATATACAAGAAGATCGTTGACGAACACCGCTATGGGTCACCGTCATGGAAGAACACCGATGTCTTGAAATGGTGTACCGAGCCATGGGAAATTGCGAAATGCTTCATGTCTGAGTCGGGATATAAGAACTCTGCTACGTCAGCAGAGACCGACTGCACCGGCATCCTCAGTGTGGCCATAAATGGACTGTTCATGCAGAATGTCTTGGCTGCTCCGATAAAATCTCCTGTGGATATGTTCACAAAGGTTGGTAAAGTACTTTTAACATATTAAGATAATGGGATTTTCAAATTAACACATCGGTTAAAAAATGTTTCAATGAAATAAGCCAATAAATAAATATTTTAAATTGTCCTGAAATGACAGTTTGATTAACAGTCTTCTTGAGTGAACCGAAATCAATGTAGTAGTGCTGTTTGCAAAGCTCTGACTTCAGACGAGTCATCGAGAACATATCTAATTAGCCTCTCAGGCTTCACTTATTTTTTTTGATAATATTATATACATGTACATGAACATTTCTGTGTTTTTTCTTATAACACCTATATACGTTTTCTCTAATGTAAGGGGTTAACTCGGTGGGGATTATTTTTATTTACACTCACGTTGTTTAGGGATTATGACAGGGTAAGAGTGAGGTTTGGCGCACCCTTGAACCGGTTTAAACTTCCCCGTGGTCACTTTTGCTACTGACCGTTCAGAGGCAGTACCCCTGTTGTCAACACTTATATGTTTTTGATGTGCTTTTTTCTCTGAATGTGTTTGTGATGTACCTTTTTAATCACCTTTGCGGTGTAATACTTGTTTGAGTGACTATTCTGTGAATGCTACTCTTCCTGTTGGACTTATAACCTTTTCTTTTCAATTAGCAACGACTATCGAGATACATACCTGATTAAAAATAGAATATGATTAATAATGAGTTGTTTCAAGAAAAGTTTGAGTTATATTGGTTTAAATATACGTCCAATGTCTTTATGTGATTATACTTTATGTAACCGGGTACAGGTAAATGGTGAATAATCGATTCCTAACCGTATGTCCCCGATAGCTCAGTGGTTAGAGTGCTGGTACGGTAAACCAGAGACCCTGGGTTCTAGTCCCGGTTGAGGCACGATTTTTCACCACATGTTATATTTAGGGGCTCGTCTGGGAGCATCCCGAGAAACACCAGCTGTGGTTCTACTGTACTCGTATAATAAGAAATTCAGGGAAGAAGTTCAGTCTGGTGTGGGTGTATGTAACCGGGTACAGGTAAACGGCGAATAATCGATTCATTACCGTCCGTATATCTTCGATAGTTCAGTGTTAAGAGCGCTGGTACGGTAAACCAAAGACCCTGAGTTCGAGTCCCGGTTGCGAAACGATTTTTTCTCACCATCTGTTGAAAATGGTGATCTATTCCTAACAGTATGTCCTCGATAGCTCAGTGGTTAGAGCGCAGTGGTAAGCCAGAGACCCTGGGTTCGAGTCCCAGTTGAGGCACGATTTTCTCTACACCAGAAATGTGTAAATTAAAACGTATGTTAAACCAGAGACGATTAACTCACTCACACCATTACTGTTTACAGAACAGACAGGCGCGTAACACCATCATGCACTCGCCTACGTTGGAGGTCACAGACGCCCAGCTCGGACAATACATCGATGACATGATTGATCTCCTGAATGACAGTAAACAGCTGGTGAATCACCCGGATGCTGTCACTGCCAGACAGAAACTTAAACAAGTAGGTTATAGTGTAGACGTATTATTAACAAACATATACTATTGAAGAATCATATATCGCTGGTTGAACGCGATACTACGCTAAGTGCATTTTAGATTACAGGAGATGCAACATTTTCATTTTCTTAGTGGAGATGCATTATATTATTTATTCTCAATAAAATCGGGTTTGCTACTTTTCTCTTTTGTTTGTGTTTGTTGCTTTCAAGGAATCCCCTTTTCAGTATTGTTTACTGTTATTCTGCCCGCAGCACCAATACATTATACATAATAGAATTCCAATCAAAACGAAATCTCAAATAATTTCAACATTCAGAAAAATAAGTAAACAAATCACTTAAATTTTATTGTAAAAATATACAAAAACTCATAATTAGAAACACCTCATTGTAGTTTACAACGTGTCGGGTTTCAACTAAATTCCGCTGTGTTCATTTGACTCAATCAGGGCACAGCATTTTGTTAGAAACTTGGACCATACGTTCACCATCAAATGCATACCATCTTCGCGATTGCTTCAATTTTCATACTATTGACATTTAAATATTGAGATCCGCTCAACCCGGGGCTAGAGGGCATAGCAAGCATTTTGTCACCAGTGTTCATGAAAGAAAGTCTCAATCAAACCGAGACTGCAGTATCTTTTTGTATTTATCGTGTTTGGCGATTTCCAAATTGTTCATTTCATACTTGTTTAGGTACAGTGCAAAACGACATTGAAACAAAGTGACTTTTAAATATCAAAGAAAAACAAATACCCTTTATATCAGTGTACTCAAATGCCAAATTATCTGAACCAATCACAAATATTCCTTATAGTTTCGTATAATATTTTTTGAAATATCTTAACGTTGTATGGTTTTAAAAATGTTGCCTTATATAAGGCTCGAACCCTGAACCTTCGGTTCAGTAGACACATAGTAGACGACGCTCTTACCGACTGGAGCAGTTGGTTTGTTGCGGTATTAAATAGAATATAACAATGCCACGATCTGCAATCTAATTGGTTCCGATAATTTGGCATGTGAGCGATCTCATATGCATTGAATGACGTCATGCAATGTACAGCACCGATATACGATGCGTCCGATTGTATTTGTTAAAAGGGTATATCCTAGTTAATTTGTGTGAATAACTCAAAAACTGGAGTCATATAATTAAAGGAATTTATATACGACAAAATGCGAAACTTGACGAAAATTACTAGTTTACTCGTCAAGTCTCACAAACAAGTAATGGTTTCATATGTTTTCATATGAAATTAACACACACTTAAATATAAGATTCTTCATATATCATTGTGCCTATATTTCAGTTGAAGACAGATAAACTGGTAATTTCAACAAGAGATGAGCTTGAAATGCGCCAAGAAGCTTTAGAAGCTTTAGAACAAAAGAAGCAAGAGGCCTTACAAGATGTAGAAAATAAACTTTTCGAAAGTGTGGAGTTTATATCATCAGCAGAGACGAATGCAAAGGAATCAATAGTAAGCCTATATGATGTACAAAGAAAAAACCTAGATGAGGCAAATACCAAAGCTGTATCTGGCATAGACAAGAGTGCACTTGACGCCAAAATAAGCGTACAGACAGAGCTTGATGAATCATTGGACATTGTAAAGACTAACATGGAAAAGGCGATGACTTCTCTAGACGACACTCGAGACAAAGCTGTATCTGACATAGACAAGCACGCTGCGGATGCCGTAGCAACGGTGCAGTCCAAGATAGGTATAGCACTGACGAGTCTTGACCAGACACTAAACACCTTCGTACAGGATCAGGTTGAGTGTCATCATGAAGAGTCAATTATTCAGAAACAGTTAATCCGGATTCAACAGGTATGTGATGTAAAGTGGTAATCTGAGCCTTCTCTGACTAAAAGCATTTCCTTCTTTTTATTTACTGTTTTATATTGACTTTTTAGACTCAATCATGTACTTTCGACCCGTGGCTTCAATTTGTTTTCCTTAATTCATTACCAGATATCCATAAATCAATATGTAATGTACCTACTCCCATAACTAAACATAATTGCACCAGTGGCGATTGTATTGCCGAAATAAAGCATTGATTTTCGATATCCGGAATGGGTCCCACATTATCAGTCATTGCTACTTTACATAGTCTCACGATAAGATGAAGCCGTAGATCTCAAGATTATTTATAGCATCAATGGTGAAGACACCCGATATCGGCGAACAAAATTAACCAATTATTAACACGATGAATAGGACCAACCTACCTATTTAATACAGTTTTGATTAGAGCAGACACATTTTTGTGGTGTCGTGCGGTGACATTGCGTTTAGGTGCTGTGTGATTTCTGTATGACCATATTTGACAGTTAGACATTGTTGTGTAGTGTTTTAAATAATTATATTGCTTTATAATGATAAATGTGTCTATTACTTCAACCTTACATAAGCACCGATCATGATCACCTGCTGCTTGTCAGAACAACAACAAAACAAGCAACCGTTATAACTTCAGGAATACCATTATTACGAAAGGTTTGGTGGCAGAGGTAAAATAATGTAGTGATAAGCAAATGGCACCGTTGGAATGTTAATCTGACATATTATGAGGTTGGTTTATGAATATGAAGACCCGCGGTTCCGTACGCAACCAGATGGTTGCGCGAATTTCTTTTTTTCTTATTTTTTTTTAATTAAGGCAATTACGCTGAAGGTAAAACAAATCCTTTGAACACTTCAGAAAAGGCTGTTCTTAGTATACCGTATGAGCGCAATAAGTCATCATAATCGTTCAACGCAACCTACCAGAGCATCGTATCATGTCATGTTATCCAACACGTTTATTTACGTTAAGAATTCCCAGTCACTCTCTACATAAAGTATGTTTTGGCTGTTTATTTTTTACAATCAGTGTCTTGGCCCTTAAAGTTATTTTAAACTAAATGTTTGATCATCACATAAGCTCGTTTACCTTTGCAGGAACTATCACAGTGTCAACTTGATATTGGGAATCTACAGACAGATGTGCAGGCTGTGAGGGACAGGCACTGTGTAAGGGTGCAGCAGCTTCAAGCCTATTTACAGAGGAAAGACAGTAAGTGTATAATTGTACCAGTTACTATAATTTTAATGACAGAATAAATGCATTGATGGATATCCCCAGTGACTGCCTATTGTTTTATTGACTGCAGAAAAAAAAGTCAATAAAAACTTAAAAACTAGGTTTAGGTATAACATGAGGCAATTTTTATCAGGCAATTTTTGTTGATAGTTAATCAGTGCTCTTTAAACAAACATTTTACGGCTGCTACACTGCACTAAACAAACGCTAGTTTTAATGTCAATAAATACTGAAAAGGGGATCCCTTGGAAGCAACAAACACAAGAGATAAAAATAGCAGAATCAGTTTTATGAGAGGTATTGTATAAAGTGACACATCTCTTACACCACCTAGCACGGTTGCATAAAGAGTTCTTTGTCAATATTTTAGTTAAACTCTGGAAATATCAACATATACAAACTTATATGTCCAGAAAGTTCCATTATAAACCGAGCTCCAGCTCTTGTGGTATTTTGTTTGTATAAATAGAAACATGGGGAAAACGGCAACAATCTTCTCAAGAACCATTGTATATATTTCAACAGTGTTTTTCAGAAGTGATATTTACATCAGATTTGCTTAAATGATGTTCCCAAAGTAAACTAGACCCCAGAGGTCCAAGTTTGCATTTAGAGATTTGTGGGAATGGTATACTAAACGCGTTGTGTTTGGTTTGTACCTTTATTATCACTGATCAACAACAATCATAACAAGTGACGTTAACGTAATCTACGTCACGTCCAATACAGCGCGTCAACGTCACGTACAATACAGCGCGTAATATAAGTGTTCACAACATTCTCCGGGCCTCGAAAAGTTAATATAGTCCTTTAAATCACTGAATCAGTCACTGAATGTCTCTTATATCACTTCCAATGGATATAGTTTCACGAGTGGTCTTGATGTAATTCCACTAGTAGTACGGATCATGGCTGCTCGTGTCAGTCCATCGTTCCCGGTGATAAGCTCTGTAACAACCCCAATCTTCCAGCGTAGCCATGGTGTTATATCATCGTGGACTTGGACGACGTCACCGATTTTGATCGTCTGCTGATTGTTACCGGTCGTCTGATGGTGCTCTCGTAGACTTGTGAGATACTCCCGTTTCCAGCGCTCCCGGAAATGGCTAATCAACGTCGCTTTGGCTCTGGCGTGTTTCGAGACGTCTGAGCGGCCGCCCAGATCTGGCGTAGCTTCGTCCGGAACATCTCTGTGTGGTAGACTGGTTACTCTGCGCCCATAAAGTAGATGTGCTGGTGTAAGAGGTTCTGGATCACCTGCATCGGAAGTGACGTACGTTAGCGGTCGATCGTTCATAATTGCTTCGATTTCTGTCACGACTGTCTGCAATGTATCGTAGGTGACAAAAGCTCGTCCTAATATCTTCTTGATTGTAGTCTTCGTTAGACCGATCAGACGTTCCCACCAGCCACCAAACCACGGAGCTCGTTTCGGTATGAACTGCCATTGGGTACCATGGTTACTGAGTGCTTCTCGAATTATCGTTGACTGGAACAGTAGTCGAACTGGGTTGAAACTGCATACTTGTTTAGTCTAAATCGCATAAGAATACTTGTTAAGTCGTTCAGCTCCGGCGATGTTGATTGTAAACAATCGTTCAAGCTCGGCGAATCACGTGTCTGGCGACAGCTGCAGTCGTACACTATACGAATCGGTGTCGCTGCAGAGTCTTTCTTCACGCCATGATGTGGTATGTAGTGAACGCTCTGAGTAGTGTTGTCATCCTGCACCTTCTCTATAAACACCCTCTTCATCTGATCAGCAATGATGTCGCCATATTTCTGTAGCAGTGTCGGTTCCTGGCTTAGCCGGAGAATAGTGTTCTCTGTTCGCCGTCGGGTGATATTGTAATTGTCAGGTAGAGGTGGATGATCCTGTCTCCATGGTAACTTGGCTGAATATCGACCATCTTTAAATGCAATGGACGTCTCCTGGTACTTCTCCAGGAAACCGGAAGTAGAAATCTCTTCTGTGGTGGGGTTGATTCCCAGTGACTCCAGTTTCCAAAATCTCTCTAGATCACACGTCTCTGGTGGTGATGAGATAATGTTCATGAGGCAGTTCATTGACGTGTGATGGGATGCCACCGGAAGTGGGCCGGAAAGGAGGTAGCCAATCTTCGACTTGACTGCTGTGGGTCCGTCGCCTCTAATGACATGGTTCTGAACAATTTCCCAGTATTTATCGGCACCGACAAGTAGAGAAATCTCAAATGACTCATCGTCTGTAACTGGATGGGCGAGCTTTAAGCCACGGAGATATGGAAGTGACGTCACAGAACGCTGAAGGTTATGCAGGGGTACAGCGATTTGTGGAACTACAAGGACATTGATTGGAATCTGTTCTCCGTTGTCTGTGGAAAGGTAAACAGTAGCAGTGTCGATGTGCCTCACGTTCTGAGTGGTGGCTCCAAATGTCGTAAGATGGACCACGTCAGTTCCGGTTCGTTCGGCACAGCATCTGTCGGAACATACCTGGGCAGCGGCAGTCTTCAGTAGCACGTTCGGCCTCGGCTGTGTTGTAGAATGCAATATGGCGGAATGACCTGTTGCACCGGAAGTAACGGACTCGGAGGTAGTAGTAGAAGTAACTCTTGCATCTGGCGTAGATTGTGCGGATTGGCGGTTACAAATGCTGGAGTGATGTTTTCGTCTGCAATGGCGGCAACGGAAGTTGGAGCGGCAATACGAAACCTGGTGATTTCCGAGACAATTAAAACATAAAAGTTTCTGATTCACAATTTCCATGCGAGAAGTTACTGAAGTTACCTTCCTACATTCGTTGGCTTGGTGAGGTCCGCTGCAAAACGGGCATACCTTGCTCTGTGGTCTATAGTTCGTACTTGATTGCTTGTTGTTTGGTACCTTGGGTTTGGACCTGGAACCAACTAAGAATGAAGCGGTGGCGTCGTGCACTTCCGGTCGCTCGACTGGTTGGCCTGCTTCCATGATGCTGATCTCCTTCTTCAGTGCTTCTCTCAGGGTCGGAAGCTGCCAGTTACTGTCACCATGGTCGCGCGTCATGTTCCTTCTGATCTCCGCCGGAAGTTTCTCGAAGATGACCGGAACCAGCAAATTGCCGTAAGAGTCCTGGCAATGTCCTAGTGATTCTAGTCCCCTGATGTATGATTCCAGCTTGTCACAGAAGGTACGTAAACTATGGATGTTTGTAGTAAGACGTGGTAAATCCAGCAATGCCTGCATGTACGCACTCACAATCTTGTGCGGCTGACCAAAGCGCTCTCGTAGAAGATCCACTGCTTGTGTGTAGTTAGCTTTGGTAATTGGGAAACCGTCTATGGCACGGGCAGCGGCGTCCTCCAAAACGGACTTCAAGTAGCTGAACTTCTGTACATCAGGTAACATGGGGTTTTCGTGGATACTTGATTCAAATGAATCCCAAAACGTCTGCCAGAGTAGAATGTTACCGTTGAAAGTGGGTAGGGTCAGTTTCGGAAGCCGGTGCTGTGACATTGTGGATGTTGCCGACGGCTGCGTCTGTAAACTTACTTGTCTCTGAACACTATGCTGATTTATATCATGGGAAACCGGTGTATCTATATTCTCTGTATATCTTGTTACCTGAGCGGTTCCCTGTGAAATGAATTCTCGTCGTACTTTGCGAATTTTCTCCTCGAGATCTAGCATGTATTCCTCGCTGTCGATGATCTCTGTCTCAATATAAGCAACATCAGTCTGGGATAGAATCTTTTCATTCAGCTGCTTGATGGTTTCTGCCTTGTCTGTTAGAACGTCGAGTATAACGCTGAATACCTCTGAAGACAACTCCGGAGAAATTTTCTGAAGTTGTCGCTCTGCAAGTTTGCGATAAGCCTCTCTCGTGGAAATAAGTTTCTGCAGGTTCATTGTGTACTTATTTCAAAGCGGTTTGTTCAAGGTACCAAAATGTGGGAGTGGTATACTAAACGCGTTGTGTTCGGTTCGTACCTTTATTATCACTGATCAACAACAATCATAACAAGTGACGTTAACGTAATCTACGTCACGTCCAATACAGCGCATCAACGTCACGTACAATACAGCGCGTAATATAAGTGTTCACAACAAGATTAAAGGGAAAATATCTTAAAAAGCTGCTTCTATTTTTGGCTTACCTTGTCTATTTGGATTACTCTTCTTTTCAAGAACGGCTGATTTAGACATTTAAAATGATCGCCAACGCCTAGACTATCAAGTTTATTGAAATAAAATTCCCGGGTCAAACATGGCCTTGTCCTGGGAGTTCAACATTTGTTACTGAAGAGTTTGCATGTTTTGCATAGACTTACAGGAAACGAGTTTCTTCTCTGAAACTCAAGGCACAGAGTTCTTATATATTACATGTAGCATCAGCATATGGTCCTCTAGCAAATTGTTGAAATGGTTACCCTGGGTTCAAATTTGGCCCCGCCCCAGTGGTTACAGTTTTACCTAGACTTATATTGGGAAAAACTTAAACAAATCTTCTTCTATGAACCTACAAGAACCAGTGGTTTAATATATTGCATTTACTATAAGATTATGGCCCTCTACCAAGTTTGTTCAAATGGTGACCCCGGGGTCAAATTTGGGCCCGCCCCATGTGTCACATGCTTAACTTAGACTTATTTAGGGGGAAAAAAAAAAATCTTCTTCTGAAACAATAATAGCCAGAGGTTTGATATTTTGTTATACGCTTATGGTCCTCTACCAAATGTGTTCAAATGTTAAATCTTGAAACTACTAGAGCCGGAGGTTTACAATTTTGTATTTACTATAAGCTATCGGTCCTCTACCAAAGTTTGTTCTAAAGGAGATCATGGTGTCGCAATTGGCACCTCTCCATGGGTCATGTTTTACTTAGACTTAAATAGAAAACAAATTTAAAAGATTTTCTTCTCCGAAATTACCATAGCCAGAGACTTAAGGTTTTGCATTTACCATAAGCTTATTGTCCTCTACCAAGTTGTTTAAATGGTGATCCTGATATCTTATTTAGCCCCACCCCATGGGTAACATGTTTTACAAGTAATAAGTATAAACGTGGAACAGGAAATGCAGTTTCCACAGAACACAGTAAACCCAAAAACACGCAAAATGACAAACATAAATGGCAATAATAATAAAGAATAAAGGCACAAACACAAAAAGGGTTGACAATAGTGCTACCGCCTTGGAACGGTCGGTGGAAAAAAGGCCACTGGGGTTTAAACCAGGTTCTAGGGTGCACCAAACCTCACGCGTACCATACTGTCATCCCAATAAAACGGGACAGACTTACATAGGGAAAAACTTTAAAATATTCTTTTCTAAAACAACAAGGCATATAACATGTAGGATCAGCTTATGTTCCTCTACCAAGTTTGTTCAAATGGTTATCCTGGGATCACATCTAGACCCGCCCCAGGAAACACAGTTTTACATGGCGTTGTATAGGAAAGTCTTTAAAAATCTTCATTGAATCTACAAGAGCTTAAGGGTTAATATTATGCAGTTATCATAAGCTTATGATCCTCTACCAAGTTTGTTCAAATGGCGACCCTGACATTATATTTAAAAATCTCCTATGAGACCTACGATATATAACTCTCATAATTATAGTGCATGCAGCATAATAGTATGGTCCTTTACCAGTTTTTTTCAAATGGTGACCTTGGAGTAAAGTCTGGGGACGTGGAGGGTCACATATTTATATTAGTTGTATAGGAATATCTTTAAAATCTCTTCTCTGAAATGACATGAGCTAAAGATCTAATATTTTGCCAGTACTATAAGCTTATGGTCTTCTATCAAGTTTATTCAGATTGTGACCATGGCCCCACCGCAGAGATCATATGTTTTACATAGACTTTAATAGGAAACAAATATTTTCTTCTCTGAAACCATAGTTATACACTTAGTGAGCATGAACAGCTGGATACAACCATCAAAACAGCATCGGCCCCAGGGTCCGTCCCCGCCACTGGGGGACAAAGCCCATGGTTTATAATTGAAAACCGTTGAGATCCCCACCCTATTACCATAAATACACTTAATCCACATGAACAGACGGATAATACATCCAACCAACATTGGCCCTGGAGTCTATCCCCAACCCTGGGGCATAACCCCTCGGTCATAACTTGAAAACTGTTGAGATCCCTACCATATAACCATATATAAACTTACTGGGCATGAACAGATGTATACAACCATCCAACCAGCATTTGCCTCTGGGTCCATCTCCACCCCTGGGACTTAGTCCCTGGGTCATAATTTGGAAACCATTGAGATCCCACCCTTTAACTATATAAACACCTACTGGGCCTGACCATTTTAAGGCGGGTGTGGGAATTTTGATTTTGCGCCATTGACTGCGTGTTCTCACTCTTTTTATGAAATTATAAGCTTGTTTGAAGAAAATCATCATTGCAAAGATAATGTGAGCGATTCACTGGAATGGTATTTGACCTATGCACATGCAGTTACACACACATCTTCAGCCGACCTCATGGAATGTTGTTATACATAACAATGATCTATGACTTACTTTCGACAGAGTTGTGCCACTTTTCATAAAACATTTACCTGAAACCTAACTAAAGTCATAATGGGCAATTACTTGAACAATACTTTATATAATCAATTGCTTCAGAGAATGCATTTCATTAAAATGTTGCAGAAACCAATTCGTTTTAACATTTTAATGAAAAAATAGTTATCGGTATATAAACATGATAAAGATGTATAATAAATGATTCCTTAAATGTACTAGTATTTTGGCAAATCCAGTACGAATTATGTGCTGATAATTTCTCCTCCGAAATTCTTTATCTTTTGTTGAAGTCAATACGTTGCAAACATGCACCATTTAAGAAAGTAAAATTGCATTGAAACATGTAGCCATACAGTAAATCAATACTTCTTATGAAAAACTTGGAAAATGGTAAAAGATTTATAAAAATCAAATGATGAACGAAGAAGATATGACCATTTGAAGTTTTTTTTTAAACATATATGGAAGCAGCCATTTTGAGAATTATGACGTCATAATTTTAAATTACCGTACATGGCATATTTCAAGTTATGGCCATTGTAGTTTGCAATTTTACGTGTGACGGACGGAAGACGACGACGTTTGCTTTACATGATTTTAACGAATATGCCATGTGTGTGTGTGTAGTTCTAAGGTTTATAGTTGGCGGACGGTCTATAAACCTTAGAACTACACACACACACATGGCATATTCGTAAAAATCATGTAAAGCAAACGTCGTCGTCTTCCGTCCGTCACACGTAAAATTGCAAACTACAATGGCCATAACTTGAACTGTACTTGACCTATGTTCTTGAATCTTCATAAACATCTTCATCTTACCCCAATAAATGTTACAAAGTCCAATAACTCCCACTTTCATTTTGGCAGAGTTATGCCTCTTTTCATAAAATGTTAACCTGCAATCTGACTTAGCTCATAACTTTAAATAAACACATGGCATGCGGTAAAAATGTTTTGTGGAACACCCTTATAGTTTTTAATACAGATGCTTCTTTCCTATAGATCTGTGGGAAGGGTTTATCTAATGTTGACAGAACTTGTTACTGTATAATATTGTTAATATGGACAGATTGTGGACCCTATGATGACATCTACCTAAATCCTCAAAGGACGGTAGCGTAGCGTCTGATGCTTATCTTAGGTTGTGTCTTGTCGTACCGGCTTTTATTTTTATATTCATATAAACATGATCATTTATGTTTTATACATATATTTAATGTTGTAAATTCGGACAATTTTCATAATCAATTATCCAATTGAATCAGCTGGGACTGTTCAATTCATAATCGGTAAATAATCGGAAGTATTTTTTCAGCAGAACAGCATTTGATAACAATAATACTGTAATAGTAATTGTATTAAACATGAAGAATCACATCAAATTATTATCATTTGAAATTGAAAATTCTTTATTTTTACAATGTTTAAAATGTCAAAAACAATAATTTGATGTGCGTGTTCATGTTTAATATTATTTAAAATTGGCAAAATAATTAACATTTGTAGTATTATATAGCATCACAAAACTGGACCAATAGTTCAAAGAAATAGTTCAAATACAGTCACTATCAACAAGACAACAGTTTATGTTCAGTAATTACTGTTTACTACTAAAACTTTATCAACTAAACAATATTTAGCATTCCAATTAAAAAAAATCTGCTAAACACACAATGTAATATCATAGTGACACTACAATCAAAGACTGATTTGGTTGACCGTTTTGTTGTCTTTATGTGTCAAATCAGACTGATTTGGTTGACCGTTTTGTTGTTTTTATTTGTCACATAAAAAAAAATGGTCAACCAAATCAGTCTGATTTTTTAACATTTTTGTAGTGTCACTATAAAATATCAGACTGATTTGGTTGACCGTTTTGTTGTCTTTATGTTTTGTTGTTTTTATGTGTCAAATCAAAGACTGATTTGGTTGACCGTTTTGTTGTTTTTATGAAAGACTGATTTGTTTGACCGTTTTGTTGTTTTATGTGACACATAAAAACAACAAAACGGTCAACCAAATCAGTTTTTATGTGACACATAAAAACAACAAAATGGTCAACCAAATCAATCCTTGATTTTTAACATGTGTAGTGTCACTATTATATTGCATTACAAAACTGCAATGAACCAATACTATTCATTATAAGCAAGACAGCAAACTTTGAACAGTTACTGTTATAGATTTATTCAGCACCAAGAGTTAAATCAGTTATGAACCTCTCTCAACTAAACACTATTTAGCATTCCAAGTTTAAAAAAAAAATTGCAAACACTAAATCACATATTTATGTATGTCTTTTCGTCAACTGTTAAAATTTGACATATATAATGACGTACCCCACCCACTGGACTGCAATTTTACCTTTATTTGCATACGTCTTATTGCACAATTAGCGACTAACACATTTAGATATTCCTTGATAGGCATTCCCGTTTCCGTTTTATGGAATTTGAAAAAAGTTTCGAGACTACCGATCTTGTCATGCCTGTGTACGGATATATATCCGTCTTTTGTTTACATTTTCATATTCAATATTGACTCGGTCATTTTGTCGGGAGTAGCGTCCCTTGCCGGAAATGACTCAATCCAACAGAAAGAGAATTAAAGACCGTAAAGTACATACTGTAGCGACAATCAATTTCGTCAATTCACTATCGATTTTCGCCGACTTTGCACTTAAAACGACGATTATTCGATTCTACTAGATTATCGTTTCATCACTACATATATTGCCTATTAATGATGCATTGTTTGTTAGAGAATATAACCTGGCGCGGATATCCCGTTTTATTGAGATGACAGTAGGGTAAAAGTGAGGTTTGGTGCACCCAAGAAGCTTGTTTAAATACCCAGCAGCCTTTTTTTCAACTGACTGTTCCATGGCGGTAGCCCTATTGTCAACTCTTTTGTGTTTGTGATGTCATATCTTGACTTTTATTCATATTTATAAATGTTGTTTGTTTCTATATCTGCTTTTGGTAAAACATTGGCAATACAATTAATATCTTCTTATTATATCGTCCAATTTTGATTTTTCTTTCGACTTCTTGTTTTTCAGGAATCTAAATAATGAAGCTTGATTGACTGTATACCTATATTCCCTTTAATACTAGAAAAGAAAATATTGAAGACTTGTCACTAATTTGACTTTTACTGTCTTGGGCATTTTACACAAAGAAAATGACCATATGAAAATATGTTTTAAGTCGTATGTTGCCAAATTATAATTAAATTAAAACATATATTTAGAAAGCATCTAAAATAAAAAATTGTCAAATTTTATTGATAAAACAGTCCAGCTGGTTTGAACATATTTTATTCGCAAGCTTTTATCAACATAATATGTGTACACAATAGAAGAAAAAGAATTATAAAGATGTTGTTAAAAACTAAACATTCAATTAGTTTGACAGATAGTGTAAGCCTTGTTTGTAGGGTGCATAGAATTACCGGAATCCACCTATTTACCGGAATCTACCTGAATTACCGGAATCCACCATAGAATTACCGGAATCGACTTTTTAATTACCGGAATCCACTATTTATGATCTAAATTGGCGAAAATGTATAGTTAATTAAGTAATATATTAATGAATATGTGTTTTTGTGACATTAATTATCGAAAGATACCGGTTTTTGCGCACAATATGACCTATTTATGTGTCGACGTGCCGTAAAACACCATTCTTTCATTCATTCATTCAATGTACGGCACGTTTCACACACGTAATCCATATTCAGATCACCCCATTTGTCAAGTTAATCAACAGCAATGTCAATACAATTATACTGTATTTATTAAGACATATGTAAAGAGGTAAAAAACTAATGCAAACAACATCATCATCCGTAAATGAAATTTTATTAGCAATTTATTTGTTTAGCAATATTCATAAAATACGAAAAAAAACTAATAAATATATAAAAAACAACATATTTTATAAAGTATATATCATTTAGTACATTATCTTTAGTCTTCTAATACTGTAACTAATGTATTCTATCAATATTTTATAATATATCAATTATAAAAAGTGGATTCCGGTAATTCATGTAGATTCCGGTAGATTCCGGTAAATAGGTAGATTCCGGTAATTCTATGCACCGTTGTTTGTATATAAGGTTCTCTTCTGCATTTGTATTTAATTTTAATTAAAGTGTTCACGTCAATTTTAGGTAAGATTGGGTTCCCCTTAACATATCATTTTTTAATAGTCCTACTATATATGAGATTCGATTCAATTTCAGAGCTTCAGAAGAGTTTACGTGCCATGTACAAACGACATTTGTCAACCATACCCGTGTCACCTCTGCTGAGAGAACTAAGTATAGACATTAACCATGCCTATTCAAAGCTCATTGTTCGGGATGATATGACGTATGATGCCAAGAGAACAAACAGAGGAATGACTCGGTACCAAATAGATTCGTATAGGGATATCTTTTATAAAGATAAAGACTCAGAGGCTTGTAGAAAAATATTTGTGCTTGGAGATGCAGGAATGGGTAAAACAACGTGGTGTCTTAAACTGGTAAACACATGGTTGAATAGTTTGAGCAAAAGGGAGAAAGGCCCAGATTTGGATGATGATGGTGTTGATGATGATGTTGATGATGATGATTGGTATGATTTGTACGATGTTAATGATGATTACGATGAGAGCGATGATGAAAAGCTGCTGCTTGAATATGAATTTGTCTTCTATATATGTTTGAGACATGGAAAGTCTGACAGGTTAATATTGGACATGATAGAGAAACAGTTGTTTCCAGGTCAATCCGAATTGATGGAAATCGTACGGGAGGTTTTTGAACATGAATCGAAAAAGTGTTTGATAGTGATTGATGGTTTGGATGAGTGGTCAGCACCAGACCTAGGAATGTTCATTGATGACACTGGGCTTCCTGGAAGAAATGACCTACTAGATTGTACGATAGTCACAACTAGCCGACCATGGAAGCTCGAGTCACTGCGGTTAAAGCAGGAGGAAATAGAAAGAGCTGTGGAAATTAAAGGGTTAGACTCAGATGGAATACAAAACCTAGTATATAACATTGTGAACAAATTAAACCAATTGACAGGAAAGATGAAACATTTTGAAGATTTTGAAGCACTTCGTAAAACAGAGATTGTACGTTTCATGAATGTACCACGGATGCTTACTGCCCTAGTCTGTCTATGGTTTGAAAACGACCATATAGACGGATCATTGGCCAATACATACATTGGACTAACTGACATACTTATAAAGTATGCTGAAGGTGATCCGCATAACACCAGAAGGAAAGGACAGCTTAGTAAGCTGTCAGATATTCCGAACCTGCCCGCAATGAAAACTAAGTGGGCTCAATGCCAGTTGAACCTTCCAGAGTGTTTGACTTGTAAACAGACTACATGCAAGGTGTATGGACCTTTGCTATTGGCATTAGGAAAGTTAGCCTTCGATGGCCTCTTTTCGCAAAACAAAGAGCTGGGACTGGTGTTCACACAATCCTCAATAGAGGAATACTTAAGCAATGATGAGCTCGAAATTGCACTGCAAATTGGCATTTTGTCTCAATCGATAGTCATAGGAAGCGTTCTGTCTAGAGAGTTTAGCATATCTTTTTTACACAAGACAATGCAGGAATTTCTTGCTTCTGTGTATATGGCATCAGGAGATGAGCAGCGGTTTAACGACAGCTTAAACGCTTACAAGACATATTGCAAATCAGGAGGAAATGTTCGTGAAATGGAAAATATTCTTCTGTTTGTTGCAGGAATGTGTCCGCCATTGGCTGGTGAAATGTCGGAATATGCTGCAGGTCACTTTTACGGACGCGGTGAAGATTTGCACAAGTTGCTAGTGAACTGTGTCAGACAAGAATGGCTGGTGTCCCCTAACACCAGTCATATCATTATCAAACACCATTATCTTCACCTTTATACATTTTGTATTCCTTGGGCTGATAATGAAGATAATCTGATCACTTCCGATGCTGTGCGATACATACAGACTTATGGGCAGAGATGCTTGTCAATCAAAGTCACAGAGTTTACTCCCAGAGATGCCGATATAGACAAGTTCTGCAGCTGTTTGATCAGTGCAAACCAGTTAACGCATTTGGACATTAGTGGATGGCATAGTCGAAGTGAGTGCAGTGAATCTAATTTCTTCAAATGCAAAGAATCACTTGAAGGCTTGCACAGCTTAACACATGTTGTACTAGGCGGGATACAACATATATCCACTGGGGCAGTGTTGGATTTGTCGAACAATAAAGGATTGAGAAGAATAGAATACAAAAACTCCAATGTGCCTGTTATGGTATGTCCTGCTCAGTTGGAAGAAGTGGTTGTTCGTGATGTATCGGAAAATGTTCTGCAACATATCTTCACAGTGTTAAAAGCGGAAACAAAACTGAAAAGAATAGACGTTCGGTGTTCTCAGGAAGAATGCGTTTCTGTCAATGTCGACTTGACGAAATCATCGTATTTACAAAGCATCTACTTACAGAGTCTTACAATTGTATCGTTAGATGTAAATACTACCACCTTACTGCTTGTTGAATTACGCTCAGTGGTACACGAGGGTATCCTACAACAATTTTTTCACCAGCTTAAAAGTTCTAAAAGCTTATCACAGCTATCATGTGTATGTATTGATCATACAGTGGGTGTTGTGGATTTGTCCTTAAACTCCGAATTAAAATCTCTGAGCTTTGATAGTATAACTACAGCTTGTGTAGTTCTCCCACATTCCCTTCAAACAGTCGTCTTGGACAGACTGACTTTCAAAAGTGAAAAAGGAAATGCTGGAGTTATTGATCTCGCTCATTGCAAAGGTTTGCATTCAATCACAATTAAAGATGTAGTTGTGAATAGCATTACATTGCCAAAATGTGTTAGAGTGGTTAATTTCTGTGATATCAAACCTCACGAGATTGCTGCGAAGATACTGTGTGATCTTCAACACTTGAAGAAACTGGAAAAACTTTCTTTCAAAGGCGAAAGAGGAAATGCTGGAGTTGTTGACTTCTCGAATTGCGATACTTTGAAATCTCTCACAATTGGACGTCTGACCGTTGAAAGCATTACATTGCCTGAAAGCGTCACGGTGGTGGATTTCTGTGATATTGAACCAGGCGACATTGTTGCTAAGGTACTCCAGCAACATCCACACATAGAAACACTTTATGTTTCAGAATTTAAATTTGGAAAACGAATTCCTGCCATTCCTGAAGGTGTTAAGAACCTGAGCCATGTCACAATCAGGAATTGTGAAATGACACATGCGTGTTGGCTGACCTTTATTGAAACTGTCAAACAGGTGAAACATCACATAAATGTGAATCTAGAGTTTCAAACAGATTTAAGCATGGGACCCTGCAAAGAGCTTGTAGAACGTTCAACGGTTATGAGCAATCTGAACAATGATATTGTTGAACGAGTTAAAGAATATCATCCTTCTCATAGCTCTGCTTCTTTGGGCACTAAGTTTGGTTCAGTGCTTTTGGGCTTTTCAATTCGCTTCAAAACATAATAGTGAAAGAGGTGGTTTCTTGAGAGAGCATTGATGTTAGACGTAACTAATGTCAGTATGGCCTTGTTCAGGGAACTACTGATTTTGACTTTTGGTGTTGAATTTTAAAATGGCATGGAGAAACTTAATTACAAAGTAAACTAGGAAATGCTGGATCTGTTGATTTCTCGCTTTGTTTTATGTTGAAGTCATTTACAGTCCGACGTCTGATTTAAACTAATTTTCTCAGAACGTGTTCGGGAAGTGGATTTCCATGATATTAAACCAGTGAAATTGTTGAGGAGGAACTCCAGCAACATTCACAAATAGAAACAGGTACAGTTTCAGAAGTATATCTCCCCCACTTTATTGTGGGGAGATATATGTCTTTGTGCTGTCTGTCTGTATGTCACAAACGTTGTCCGGACTAGTTGCCCTGGCCGGACTTCAATGAAACTCTGCAGGGATGATCAGTACCAAGCCTAGTTTTATGCATGTCTTTGCCGTGTTCCGGTTGAATGATTTTTGGCGGAGTTGCAGCCCTTTAAGGTTTAAATACACAAAGTTCGTCTAGACTAGTTCTCCTGAATCCCTGATAGGATTTCGACGAAACTTGGCAGTGATGATCAGTACCAAGCCTAGTTGCGCATATCATCGCCATGTTCTGGTTGAATGATTTTTGGCGGAGTTATGGCTTTTTAAAGGTTTAAATACACAAACTTTTTTCGGACTAGTTCTCCTGAACGCCTGACCAGATTTCAATGAAACTTTGCAGGGATGATCACTAGGCCTATTTTTGGATATCATTGTCGTGTTCCGGTTGAATGATTTGTGGCGGAGTTATGACCCTTTAAAGGTTTTAATGTACAAACGTTGTCCAGACTAGTGCTCTTGAGCCCCTGGCCAGATTTCAGTAAAACTTTACAGGGATAATAATACCAAGCCTAGTTATGCTTGTCTTCGCCGTGTTTCTGTTGAATGAATTTTGTCGGGAGTTATGGCCCTGTAAAGGTGTTAATACATAAACTTTTACCGGACTGTTTGCCAGGCCGGATTTCAATGAAACTTGGTAGAGATGATCATTGCCAAGCCTAGTTGCAATTTTCTTCGTCACGTTCCAGTTGAATGATATTTGGCGGATTTATAACCATTTCCAGAGTCGGGGAGAAATCTGCTTTTACTAAAAGGAACCTCTAGTTTATATTTGGAAAACACATTCTGTCACAGTCAGGAATTGTGAAATGATAACGTGCTTGTAAGATAGCATTCCATTCAAAGAGAGTGTCAAACAGCTAGCACATCACATTAATGTGAATCTAGTGTTTCATATTGATTTATGCATGTGCTTTGCAAAGAGCTTAATATATAAGATTCAACTGATATGAGCATTCTTTTCAAGACTTCTTGATCAAGTTAAAATAATATCATTCTTCTCGTGCCCTTGGTTCTTTCGGCAATGGTTCAGTGCTTTCGTACTTATCAATTGACTGTCTTCAAAACATAATAGTGAGAGAGACAGTTTGTTGAGACAGTTTTGACGTGTTTATGTCTGGCAGAATTGGATAGCAGGCAGATAGCATCAGTATGGCCTTGTTCATAGAGCTTGATGATTGTGACTTTTGATGTCACACTATATTATAAGTTTTAATGTCTGAATGTCATGAAATAAAAATCAAAAGTGAAACAGGGAATGTGGAGCTGGTGCAGTTTTTTGAAATCACTAACAATCCAACATCTGATTGTTGCAAGCCTTGAACTGGTGGAATTTTTTACAGGAGCTTGGTTCTGTGATACTAAACAAGGAAAAATTGTTGCCAGGGTACTCCAAGCAACAGCAACACATAGCAACAATTACTGTTTTAGCATTCAATTTGAAAAACAAGTTCCTGACATTCCAGAAAGCGTTAAAAACCTGAAGAGTGTCACAATCAGGAATTTTGAAATGACGCATACTTGTTAGATGGCATTCATAGAGAGTGTCAAAATGTTGAAACATCACGTAACGGTGACTCTTACATTTCATCTTGATTTACGCATGGGACCTTTAAAAGAGCTAATTGAACATTCAACCTCTATGAGCGATCTGTACAAGGATATTTTTGATCGAGTTCTTCTCATGGCTGTGCTTCTATTGGTATTGAGTTTGATTCAGTGTTGTTGTCCTTTTCAATTAGCTTCAGAACATATTAGTGAGAGATCTTTGCTGCTTTATTGTCTGTTATTATTGGTTAGAAGTATAGTGTCAATATGGCCTTGTTCAGACATCTTTCTGACAGTGACTACTGCCAGAATGAATGGTTGAGATAACTTGCCATTGGTGAAGTTTTTGGTGTCGGAATTTTGTGCAAATTCTTCTGTCTCTATGTTTTTTTGAGATATTTAGCTATTGATGACCGTGTCACTTTATGTTAGAATTCTAATGTCATTATGGCCTTTCTCAAAAAGATGTTGATGTTAGTTTAACACTCCGCAACATATTCACACAAGTCTTCATGAAGATGTGTTATGGTCTCGTCAACTGTGTAAAGTTACGTAATAATTACATGAAAGTGTGTAAGTATATAATTATGGGCTCTAAAGTTGAGCCAGAATGCATGGCTGTGCGTAAGTGTCTTGTCAATGGTGCTAAATTTACACAAAATGACAGACATGTGTTTAGATATCTAGTCAATGGTGCTAAAGTTGTACAATACTTCGTGTGTAGGTTTTTAGTCAAAGGTACTAAATTTACATAACACTATAAGCAAGTGTGTATGTATCTATTCAATGGTGCTAAAGTTGAACAAGACTATATATGTGTGTTGGTGTCTAATCAATGATGCTAAAGTTACACAATACTATATGCAGGTGTGTAGGAGTCTAATCAAGAGCGCTTAAGTTGTACAAGACTATCTACAGGTGTTGGGTGTCTTATCAGAAGTGCTGAAGTTGTACAAAACTACATGAAGGTGTGTAGGTGTCTAGTCAAGGGTGCTAATGTTCTACAAGACTAGATTATGGTGTGTGGGTGTCTTGTCAAGAGTGCTAAAGTTGTATGAGACTACATTAAGGCGTGTTGATGTCTTGTCAAGAGTGCTAAAGTTGTATGAGACTACATTAAGGCATGTGGATGTCTTTTCAAGTGTGCTAAAGTTGTACGAGACTACATTAAGGCGTGTGGATGTCTTGTCAAGAGTGCTAACGTTGTATGAGACTACATTAAGGCATGTTGATGTCTTCTCAAGTGTGCTAAAGTTGTACGAGACTACATTAAGTCATGTGGATGTCTTGTCAAGAGTGCTAAAGTTGTACACGACTATATTAACGTGTGTGGATGTCTAGTCTAGAGTGATAAAGTTGTACACGACTATATTAACGTGTGTGAATGTCTTGTCAGGAGTGCTAAAGTTGTACGAGACTACATTAAGGTGTGTGGGTGTCTAGTCAATGGTTATAAAGTTGTACAATACTATACATGTATACAGGTGTGTGGGTGTCTAGTCAAGGGTGCTAAATTTGATCAATACTATGTTAATATATGTAGGTGTGTTACCAATGGTGTTAAAGTATTGAAAAGTCTCGTAAACACATGGTAAAGGTAGAAACATTTGCACTGCAGTCTAGTAGGGCACATTGTGTTTATGTCACTTTGTTTGCATATGTTAATGAAATTACCATTTTGAATCTGTTAATTGTTTGCTTTCATGTGTATCATGTTTTGTGCACAAATTATAACTTGTATGTGTCAGTGGTTCAGGGGCAAAGAATAGGGCCACTGCAGATTCCGTTGGAGGGGTAGGCAGAGGGGGTAGACCGCCCACACCTAAATTCATTTCATTTTATCATTTTATGTTCATGCTGTTTAAAGGTCTTCATCATGACCCTTGCATTGCTTCAGGTGCCATCTCGCTCACATCACTAGAGCAGTGGCAGAAAAACAATAAAGTGGCTCCAGCGTAAATGGAGGGTCTACAATAGAATTTGCAGCATCTCTGCAGTTCTGCAGTTCTGCAGGTGAGAAGGTTCTAGGCCCATTCTCCATATTTTATCTCGATGTACTCGGAGAATGAGCTTGGCATGTTCATTCCTGTTAGGCACCATATAACCTTTCATGTGTTGGTGCGCCTTAAAACCCCAATGCAATTCAATTCAGTGATGCAAATTACCAATCGTGCATTTGATCTATATAACGATAGCTCATATAACTTTAAATAAACAAATATCCTACATGTGCCTTACGTTAAGACTACATCATATGGCAAGACTCGTTTCCGGTTTGCCGCCCCATTGTTGTGGAACGCTCTACTGGAAGAATATAGAAATACAACAGATTTCAATCTGTTTAATCTGTTTAAAAATCAGATACCTGTATGGAATGGAAATGATTGTAAATGTCATGCCTGTAATACCCTAACCCTAAATCACACATAAACACTACGTGCCACCACAACCGCGGACGACATACCCCACATGTTTAGATATCTTTATTAGATGAATGGCAACCCTTTGTATAGTATTATCAATTAACAAATTATACTCTTAAACATCATATGAACTTTTCTTGACAGTCCCGGAGAGAAACATATATTTAAAACCGCTACTAAGTTTTATGTAAAAAGCAGTATTATTTGCATGACGTAGATACTACTTTTACCACTGCGTAACTGCATGGGGAAATGAGGTAAATCTGAATTGTACAGCTGCACAACTATTGCCAGATAATGGATAAATACAATTACCTGTGGATTAATTTACCTGTTCAAAGTTTTCTATGTTATAATATAAAACCTTATTCTCGCTTTTCACAAATATTGCAGTGTGTGAATTGTAAATATCTATTGTTGTGTATTGATTTCGATTTAAATAAACATGTTCATGAAATAAAACATGGCCGGAGAACTTTAAGTTGTACTTTAGCCTTACTGAATTGATTTAAAGGCATTTTCTGTAATTGTTCATGCGCAGAATTTTTGACGACTTCTCTTCTAAAACTATTGGATGGATTTTCCTAAAAATGTACAGGAATGTTGCGCTTGATGTCTATTTGTATGTATTGTCTTCATTTATATAAATGCCTATTATTAGAAAAATACATAAAATAGGAAAAATATAACATTTTGTAAAAATTCAAACAAAATTGAAAAAATTAAGCATAATGGTAGGGTTCCAAAAACCAATATTAGATCTCAATATGCATGGTGACCTATAATTTTAATTGCATATATTGTCTTACTATATGTTCATATAAGTGCCTAGGAAGTTTGAACAAATTCTGTTATTAGGAACATAACAAAAATGGAAATATAGCATTTTTATATAATTTCATACAAAAATAGGCCTTTTAGCATAGGGGTTGGGTTTCAAAAAAATATTCTTAACAAGCATGGGGACAAATTAATTTGTTTGCACGTTTTGTTTTTACATGTGTTAAACTATGAGCTTAGAAAGTTTAAACAAATTCTATTATTGGGAACATACAAAAAACAAAGGAAATTGTATCATTATGGGCTAATTTGTGCATAAATTGTGAGTAATGGTCTCAACAGATTTTGTAAAAAAAGATAGATTTTACATAAAGATGAGCTTTAAATGTTATTATAATTAAATGTTCTTTACTTTAATACAATTTTAGCAGAATTGTGACCAATGAATAAATGATTATACTTCAAAAATGTCTTATTTAGCTATTTCATGGACGTGTTCAACTTTTTGGCCAGATTGATGGTGGCATTACAATTATTTTTTTTAAATTTTAACAATTATGGTGACCTACCATTATTCTTGCATTTTCTGTCTATATATATATATATAACAGACTTGCTGTACAATTTTTTTTTTAAAAATCTGTTATGCAGAAAAAACAGTAGAAAATGTCTTTAAATAGGTGCAAGTTCTTTTTATCTTATGCTGACATAATAACTTTATAAATATTCCACGACTAAATGAGTGTGGGGACTGCCCTACCTCATAGTGTCATGGATGTGCATATTATATTGTCTTGAGATTGTGATAAACTCAGATATGCTTGTTGTTTTTAGTTTATTTCAATGTGCTTTTATCAGGCAATATAATTGCCATTTTTACTAAAACTCGTTAATAGTGGTGGCAGATGTGGAAGGTAGGGACTGCCCAATCTCCACTGGTACCATTACGGACTATGAGAGTATACTTAAATGGTACTGTTAGTTTAAAACACATTATTTTAATAATTTATAATTCTCAAAATGACAATTTTAAACCTGAATTGTATCTACCTTAGAGCTATGATTTTAATGTCTCATAATGTCTCTTATACATTCTTTATCTAATGTCTCTTATACATTCTTTATCTAATGTCTCTTAAACATTCTTTATCTAATGTCTCTTATACATTCTTTATCTAATGTCTCTTATACATTCTTTATCTAATGTCTCTTATACCTAATGTCTCTTATACATTCTTTATCTAATGTCTCTTATACATTCTTTATCTAATGTCTCTTATACATTCTTTATCTAATGTCTCTTATACATTAAAATCATAGGCTCAATCTAAAAATCAAAATCCATATAAACATATAAATGAATAGTCATGATAACTCCTGCTACAAAAGTTTTAAATGTACTTAGGCTAAACGTGCGTATGTTGCTACACTGTTTAATCTCTATGCTTTCTTATGTGTTATTTATGTGTACTTATGTTATTCACGTCGATTCAAAAGCTTTTTAATATCGTACGTTGATTGTGTATATGTCTTGCAGACTTTAAATAAAATTGACTTGACTTGTCAATATACAATGATTTAAATGTTCATATAAGTCAAATGTGGTCCAGTGGTAGAGCGTCAGACTCCAGATCGAAAGGTTGTGGGTTCGATCCTCGCCGTGACCCATGTTATTTATCCTTAAGCAAGATAATTAAACCATATTGGTACTGGTTCTACCCAGGAAGACATCGAGAGTGGTTAATATAAGTTGCAAGTACGTGTTTCTCAATCGATGTAAAGAAATACGTTTAAACTTAAATAAGTCAAATAATAAGTTCAATTGCATTTTCCTTTTTAAATAACTTACAAATATGTGACATCATTTTGTAAAATTGAACTTGGGGCATATAATGCATGTTAATAAAATGTAGGTATTATTATAATGTGATATGAGTAGGTATCATTTATCATCAAGTAAACACGGTTATGGTTAATCACTGTTATATATAATGAATCATAGTTAACACAGATCTTGTTAATGTGGTCTGGTATCTTGTCTAATTAATAATACACTTTTAAAAGTGAACTGGTTGCATGATCATGTGCCTTATATAGGTGAACTGGTACCATGTCCATATGTTTAACATTTTACATAGAGGTAGACTAGAACAATGTTAGTCTGTAATAAAATGCTTTTCGGGGTCAGCTGGTACCATATACATCTGTTTAATAAATGCGGCGTCCTTCTGTTTGTTTATATAGGGCAGACTGGGACAAAGTTAGTCTGTAATAAAATGCTTCTCGGGGTCAGCTGGTACCATATACATTTGTTAAATAAATGCGGCATCCTTCTGTTTGTTTATATAGGGTAGACTGGGACAATGTTAGTATGTAATAAAATGCTTCTCGGGATCAGCTGGTGCCATATACATCTGTTTAATAAATGCGACATCCTTCTGTTTGTTTATATAGGGTAAACTGGTACATGTACCATGTCCATCCCACTAATAAAATAGTTCAGAATGTAGATGTACTTGTTCATTGCGGACTTTTTAGCATGTCCATCTGTTCAGTAATACAGGCCCCGTTTGGTTCCCGGGTAAAGATAGGTAGGACCACTGCAGATCCCGTAAGAGGGGTAGAAACCCCACCCCAATTCATGTTCATTTTATCATTTTTAGCTCTACTGATCAAAGATCTGTCTATCGTCCGTCTGTCTGTCTGTCCGTAAACTTTGTGTGTGGCGACTACTCTTCTAAAACTACTAGATGGTTTTTTTATGAAAATTTACAGGACTGTTGCCCATGATGTCTAGTTGATCCTAGCAAAAATTCACGTTGATGTGAAATCCAAGATAGCCACCAAAGCTAAAAATAGATTTTTGAAAACAAGCTTGTAGCGACTACTTCTTGAAAACTATAAGTGATATTGATATGGGACTTTTTCTAAAATGATCAGCGTGACATTATGTCGATCCTTGTCGAAAATCGTTTTGATTCGACATAAAACATTGCTTTTTTACATAGAGTTATATAGTAATAACTTGTAGCGACTACACCTCTGAAACTACTTGATGGATTTTTATGAAACTTCACAGGAATGCTGCTCTTGATGTTTAGTTGATCTTAGCAAAATTTCAGGTTGGCAGAAATTAAAAATGGCCACCATGGCTAAAAATAGAGTTTTAAAAACAAATGTGTTGAAACCTATAACTGATATTGATATTGGACTTGTTCTAAAACGATCAGCATGACATTATGTTGGTTGTTGTCGAATATTATTTTGATTCGACTTTAAGCATAGTTGCCAGTGGCCATTTTTGTTTACATAGAGTTATTATATAAAAACTTGTAACGACTACTAAACTATTTGACATATTTTCATGAAACTTCACAGGATTGCTGTGCTGATCTAGGCTAGCTATCAAAACCTATTAATGGAGCTGCAAGGTCATTGACCTCTTGTTTTGTTCATGCGCATTAAAGGTCTTCATAACAACCCCTGCAATGTTTCAGGTGCCATCTCGCTCAAATCACTAGAGCAGTGGCAGAAAAACAATAATTGTGGCTCCAGTGTAAATGGAGTGCCTACTATAGAATTTGCAGCAACTCTGAAGTTCTGCAGGTGAGACGATTCTAGGCCCATTCTCCATATTTCTTGATGTAAATGAAGGATGAGTCGGCATGTTCATTCCTGTTAGGCGCCTTTAAACCCAATTCATTTCAATGCAGTAACACAGGTTCAATTGTAGGACTGTTGCCCGTTTATAAACGGATGACGGTTTTACCCAGGTTACGTAGGTATTTCAATCAAAACTGGTAATTACTGGATTACGGAAGTAGACGAGGCATTTCATACTGCTTGATGCAACATAAGTATATAGAGAGCTATATTAATAACTGTGGTGTGTGTTATTATGTATGCAATAAACAGAACCTCACATGCGTGCCAATTTAATAATTACTTTATTATTGTTAAATAAATTCAATATTAAACAGGCACTCTTGTAATATCCTCTATTTACATTTCATTGTTGATGGTCTCCTGATACAATATTAAAATTGTTTTCAATTAGTTATGTCCCGTGTGGTTCCCTGGCAAAGAATAGGGCCACTTCAGATCCCGTTAGAGGGGTAGGCAGGGGGGTAGACTCCCTACCGCCCCCACCCCCAAATTCATGTTCATGTTTTGTTCATGCTCATTAAAGATCTTCATCATGATCCCTGCATTGTTTCAGGTGCTGTCTTGCTCAAATAATTAGAGCAGTGGCAGAAAAACAATAAACGTGGCTCCAGCTTAAATGGAGTGTCTACAACAGAATTTGCAGTTCTGCTGGTGAGAAGGTTCTAGGCCTATCAGGTGAGAAGGTTCCAGGCCCATTCTCCAAATTTTTATCTCGATGTAAATGGAGGATGAGCCTGGCATGTTCATTCCTGTTAGGCGCCATATAACCATTAATGTGTTGGTATGCGTTAAAACTCAAATTCATTATTCAATATCCGTATTCCACTCTGAAAATGTAAGACTTTTATTTGATGTCATGGATTATCTTAATGACAATTCAATTAAATTAGTTATCATGGTTATATTGTTAAATAATAAATAATAACATTAGTTATTATGTTTATTGATATTATAGTTAGCAATAGTGTTATTAAATACCGTTCATTGTGATACGTAAAGGCGTTTGGTTAATTAATGTTAAAGGGACACATGTCAATATTGAAATATTTACCATTTCAGTAAACACTTCCAAATATTAATCCAGTATTATATTTAATTAAAAGATGCTTGACGTATAAATAAATAATAAAAAAAGAAATTGAAGTTTTATTCGAGGTGCTGTCATAAATATATTATTGGTTCAATACTATCAGTAATAAGAAACATGTTTAAACACTTCAGTTACACCTTTACAAATAAGTATTAGTACTCATTGCAAATATACAAGACAACAGGACTCCGCGAGATTTGAAATAATCAACACTGGCGCGTGTCCCTTTAAATACTGCATATCGCATATTTATTTCGCACACTACTATTTCATATATGACTGTTATTTGACAATGTCATATAAAATATTATCGACAGTGGAGACGCAAGCCTTCAATGTTTTTGTATTGCCCATAATTGATTGGTAGATATTCATGGCAATATATTTGAATAAAAGCAGTCACGATACTAATGAGTTGGTAGTAATTCTAAACCAGATCTTATGTGTTTTGCTTTTATCAACGAAGGCTGGGCTGATAATTAAAGGGACCGGTATTAAAAAGAAGTGTTCCAAACACTTGTCGTCGATTCATTCGGAATACTTGGGTCATTAACGTTCACTTTAGCCGCCATGTTTTAGAATGTAGAATTTGATTTCGCTCCATGATTTATCGCGTTTTGTGGTTAAAGACATTATAAACAACATGATTATTTGCCGCAAAACGTAATTGTAAGTATCCTTTTCACGATTTTCATAGGTTGTTCGTGTTTTAGCAAGTTTTTAATTGCTTTTTTTAGTGTTTTGTTCTCAAACCAGGAAGCGTGAAATTGCGATGAAAAAAAAATGGCCGACATTCGTGCAGTCTTTTGTTTGTTTGTTTTATACGCCTTTCACGCTTTTTATATATGTGTCGATCTTTGTTTATCATACAAAACATAATTATGCACTTTGAGTTTGGTGTCGTTTTTAAGTGGGTTATGGATCAACATGTTCATTTTATGGAAGGGTAAAAACAAATATCTTTTGTGGAAGGGTAAACTTTTTTTTCACACTTATACAGTACCTGTTGATGATTGCAAGTAATAACATACATATTGAAATTGTATTTAGGGTAGTTTTTAAGCACGAACATCGTTCATCTTTTTTCATCGCAATTTTACACTTCTTGGTTTGAGAACAAAACACTAAAAAAAGCAATTAAAATTTGTTAGAAGCACGAAATCCCACGCAAATGGTGAAAAGTGTATTTACAATTACGTTTTGCAGTAACTAACTTGGAAATGAGAGCATTTTACAATCATTGCATTTTGTCAAATTTTTTAACTGATTAAACACTTAATCAGCCGACCTGAAAACCGAGATATGCATATTTGTTAATTACTCAATCGATTGTTATGCCAATAGAATACATTAATCACACTATTCTTAATTGTTCAAGGTTTTACCAGTTGTTCTATAGAAAAGTTAAAAAGTTTAAAATATAATTTAATTTTGCTCACTTAGTAAATCATTTAAATGTACTGTATTGTTATCCTCACAAACATTATCTATACTGAAAAAATGAACCGCTTGATAATTGCGCCAACGCTTTGAAGAATTGTTCGAAATTACATAAATCAATAGAAAGGTTATTAGTCCCCTACCGGTCCGGACCGTCAGTCTGTTTTTTTGTCTGGACTGTAACTTTGTCATGCATGTGATTTTGAAATAACTTGGCACAAATGTTAACCATAATGAGACGGCGTGTCATGCGCAAGATCCATGTCCGTAGCTCAAAGGTCAAGGTCAAAGTTGGAGGTTAAAGGTCAGTCTATTTATTGTCCGGACTGTAACTTTGTCATTGCATCGTGGGATTTTGAAATAATTTGGCACAAATGTTAACCATAATGAGACGACATGTCGCGCGAAAGATCCAGGTCCGTAGCTCAAAGGTCAAAGTCACATTAAGGGTCAGAAATAGGCTTGTCCGGGCTGTTACTTTGTCACTTTGTCATTCATAGTGGGATTTTGAAATAACTTGGCACAAATGTTCACCATTATGAGACGGCGTGTCGCGCGCAAGACACAGGTCCATAGCTCAAAGGTCAAGGTCACAGTTGGAGGTTAAAAGTCAGAAATATGCTTGTCCGGGCTGTAACTTTGTCATGCATTGTGGGATTTTGAAATAACTTGGCACAAATATTTACCATAATGAGACGGCGTGTCGCACGCAAGACCCAGGTCCATAGCTCTAAGGTCAAGGTCACACTTGAAGGTAAAATGTCAGAAATAGGCTTGTCCGGGCTGTAATTTTGTCATGTATTGTGGGATTTTGAAGTAACTTGGGACAAATGTTCACCATAATGACACGGCATATCGAGCGCAAGACCCAGGTCCATAACTCAAAGGTCAAGGTCATACTTGGAGGTTAAAAGTCGGATATAGGCTTGTCCGGGCTGTAACTTTGTCATGCATCGGAGGATTTTGAAATAACTTAGCACAAACGTTCATAATGAGACGGCGTGTCGCGCGCAAGACCCAGGTCCGTAGCTCAATGGTCAAGGTCACGATACCTTCAGACACAGGAACACATATTTTGCAGCTAAACATGGTAAGGTATTCAACATTCCTTGCATGATCAGTCACATGGCTACATTCAACCTTTCATATGGGTACATCCAAACATAACTGTTTCTTCAATAACTTCAGAATTAACAAACTGGCTAATAACAACTTTATTCCTTTGAAATTTTTGCAATTATTGTGTTGACGAAACACAGTAACCTTTAACAGCAGTTTGACATTTGTGCAATTATAGTGTTGACAAAACAGTAACCTTCGACAACTGTGCAATTTCTGAATTGTTAATTTTGCACAAGACCCGGTAGGGAAGTATGGCCGTCCCTCGGACTGCTTCTTGTTTATTTGCCTTTTTACCATACATCTTATTTAAATATGTATTAAACAATAAATATTTGATGACCAAACCAATAAACACAAGGTGATGTGTGTAAACACTTTAAGAAAAAAAAAGCGATATATTTCAGTTCCAACTCGAGATTTTGTCTATTTATTTAAAATTGAACCATTAGAAAGGTTATTTATTTGGCTTTCTAACCATGCATCTTATTTAAATATGTATTAAACAATAAATGTTTGACGACCAAACCAATTAACACACGGCGATATGCGAAAACACTTTAAGAAAAGAAAAAATACGATATATTTCCGTTCCAACTCGAGATTTTGCCTATTTATTTAACCGTTATTTGGAATAGAATTACACCATTAGAAAGGTTATTTATTTGGCTTTCTGGCAAAAATGAGATATAGTGTCCTATAGAAACCACAGCATCCGAGCGCAATGGCATCGTAGGTCCACGCTGTATTGCAAACAAGGACTTGAAAATACAATGAAAGAGACAAAAAACAACAGAAAGGGTGTTGAAGACAGGGTAACCGACTTGGAACGGTCAGTAGGCAATAAGGCCCACTGGTTAGTTTGAATCGATTTTATATGCGCACAATCCTCGCTATTATCCTGTCTTCAACGCCCAAATAGACGAGACAGTGTAAACAAAACTACATCCCATCAAAAGGAATTCTCTAACAATAAAGTCCACAACCTGAGATACTAACTTAAGAAACACATACAAAATAATAAACATCTCAGGATGTATCCAGAATCGTACTGAACAACCATAGTAGTTGCAGCTAAAAAGAAAACCAATCGAGGGTAATATAACATATATTATAATTCAGTAAAACATGGATACATCATGTACGTTTGCAATGTAGATGGGTGTGCCATACATCGAGGCCTCTCGCATACCGCCACGATAAGCGTAGCAAAAATCGATAAATGCAGCGTATAATCGATAAACTTACCTGGACGACGTGTGAATTGTTTTCAGTTGAATACAGCGTTTGTACTGTCGTGTCACATCCCCGTTATATAAACCCCTGACGAAGGTAAGGACTGCTGCAAAACCATTGCACAATCGTAAGAGGCAACTAATTAAGTTTTAGCAAACTGTGTAGCAATAATTTACTCTGTTTGGCCAGCGGTTGGGATGTTTCTGAATCCATGTCACCTTTAGCTTCTTTATGTCGAATTTCACAAAATGAGGATTGTATCCAGAAAGTTAAAGTAGCTATCCCGCCAACAACACCCAACGTGCTCAGCATATATACGCCTTTTCTAAAGCTACTCACGACTTGCATATTTTAAGAAACCAAACTTTGTAGACACAATATAAAACGACTTAACCAGCCAGGCTAAAGCCCAAAAACGGGAGCGTCGAATTAAAGAGTTACCAACTCATAATTCATTTTACGCATTTTCAGAAACATGTATTTTTAGAACCCGTTAAAGCTACAGAGTCCCTATATCAATCGATTTCTTCTTTGTCTTTATTTGTAACTTCATGTTCACCAGCTCATGTCGAAATCGGGTATTTAAGCGAGCAAATATAGCGCAGGAAATCATTTACTGTATATACATCGACCAGTGCACGTCGTACCTATACACAGGTAACAGTAATTTTTACAGAAAAAAAGTTATCTTCTTTCGGGGCTCGAACACACAACCTTCTGATTTTAAGTCCTGTGCTCTATCAACCGAACTACAACGCTACTTGACAAAATAGTATACTAACTACCATATATTATGAGGCAAAATAACTTAACATATTTGAACGCAACTAAAGATGGATCAATAAATATGCAGTCCATATTGTCGCACGTGTAAATTAACATTGCCTGGTGTAAAACTGTATCTTATCAATATGAAACTAATACATCGCCTCGAATCAACCATATCTCGACTTGTTATTTAGCGATTGATGAGTGAAAGGCTGTGGTTTTTGAACCGGGTTTGATCATTATTGATCGTCTGCTTATTCATTGTATTTTCATACTCCTGAATCATTTGAAGTCTGGTGACAGGTAAATCGTCTTCAAAATCAGTACCTGCAATGCGTACGGTGTAAATATCCCCGTTGCTGGTTAATTTATTCTTGATAATAATTCCTTTCACATTATCGTCGATTTAGACAGCTGCGTGTAAAGGAATAGTATGCGTTGTGTCGGCCATGTTTGTAAATACGCGCATGAATATTTAGGACAAAGTTATTTGGTCTAACCGATCAAAATCGTTCCAGGTTGTATTACATGTGTGTCATACAACAGAATAATACATGGGTGTTACACTGCTAACAAGGGACGTTATGTGATAAAAAAAAGAACATAAGTGCTTCACAAACTTCTTGGCAAGTCTCTGTGGGTAAATTCTGCCTAACCGATTCCCGCTCAAGCACAGGTCTTAGTCAACAAATGTAAACGTCGTGAAATAAATGGCTCTAAATTCAATCTAGCAATGTCATCTACTTATTTCAATTTATTTCAAAACATTACATGTATAACCTCATTATGTGACGTCTGGGTCCGTTGCAGGCAGACGACTTGAAATGTTTTAGTAACAAATGTAGCTATTAGACTTTTTAAGATTGATGCACGTGTAACCGAATTTTCCGGGGTGTCCGTGTTGCGAGAGGTCAACGTCGAGAGTGGTTAGTGCTCCTTTAAGATTCGTACGCATGGTGTAGCTATTGATACAGATATAAATTAAACTGGAGTTCAACGATGTATTTGCAGTGGATATATGTATTAAATAGAATAAAAATAGAAATAAATCTGTAGAAATATGTCATCGCGACCAATGGCCTTGGGACAATTTCTTTACAACAGTATTGCCAACAGTCGCGGGTTGTAGGTGCATAGAAAATTTCTTTACAACAGTACAACCTACAGCCGCGGGTTGTAGGGGCATAGACTATTTCTTTACAACAGTACAGCCTACAGCCGCGGGTTGTAGGTGCATAGACAATTTCTTTACAACAATACAGTCAACAGCCGCGGGTTGTCGGTGCATGGACAATTTCTTTACAACCGTACAATCAAAGCCGCTGGTTGTAGGTGCATGGACAATGTTTACAACAGTACAGCCTACAGCCACGGGTTGTAGGTGCATGGACAATATTTGCAACAGTATAGCCTACAGCCGCGAGTTGTATGTGCATGGACAATTTCTTTACAACAGTACAGTCAACAACCGCGTGTTGTAGGTGCACAGACAATTTCTTTACAACAGTACAGCCAACAGCCACAGTAGGTAGCCGTCTCTCCTCAAAGAGAACAGTTCCTCCCACTACATCACACCCCACGAACTGACTGCTATCTCTACAGAGAGAACAGTTCCTTCCTCTACACTCACACCCCAAGAACTGACTAACATCATTCCTGTAAAAGGAAAACTCTGGTCAAAACAGGTCTTCATGTAACTGACCACATTACACCAGGCAACCACAAATGACAAAAGGCCGTTTGGGTCGAAATAATATTGCCTAGAACTAAACCTATTTTGTTTTGTACGTGTTACAGATCACCAAAACAGAGTGACAGTTTTGGTCTTTATGAACAATGTTTATCATCTTTTAGATCTGACATTGAATGGTATTTTTCATATATGTTATTAAGAGAAAAAATCATCACTTTTTAAGAAATATTAAAACAATTTAAGTGTTTTTAATCTTAAACAGATCATTCAGGAACTTACATGAATCTCAGCTATCTCTGCTACTTTACTAGATCCTATTTTATGAAGCCATCATGGCAAAGTTTTCCAGCAAGGTACTATACCTACTGGTCTCCGTGATCACTTGCGCACTTTTTGTACAAGTAAAAGATAGTCTGGTCTCAGCGAGTTGGCTTATTTAAACACCGAGATGGGCATAGCCCACCGAGGTGTTTAAATAACCGACGAGCTGAGACCGAACTTGAGACAGACTCAAAACGTAAATTACGAAAGATAAAGGATTTTAAAGTACATTGTAATGGGAATACCATCAAAGCTGAAACCTCAGTTAACTAACTTAGCATGATCTGATTAATGAGTATGACTACACCTTGTTTGCAGTATATATGTAATTGTTATCAATATGTAAAATAAGATGTATGTGCTCTGTTTGTTTATGTAATGGATACTTTAGAAAAATAAAAAATATTTAAAAAAAAAACTTATAGTGTTTTTAGATCATGATTTGTCTGGATCGTCTAGTCACACGTGACACAAATGTGTGAAATTGATGTTTTGGTGAGCTCCGAGCAAATCAGTGATAAAAGTGTTATTTTTTTGATTTTTATGGATATTTTTACGATAATGTAGATGATAAAGGTATGATCTTACTTCGTTCGAAGTAAAAATTGTGAAACATACAAAACAATTGAGTTATTTGACGAAATCTGTTTCACCTGTTCCACGATAGATAATTTTACCTGAGTATACCTGAACATATACCGGGTGGACAATAGATATAGATTATATCAAAGCGATCAATACAGCGTATTTGGTCACGGTCTGTTGAGTTGTTCGCCTAGTTACGGTAAAATGGCTTCCTGCAAAGCGTTATCATCTGATGAGGAATATGTGGATTCAGTGATGTCGTCTGCCAAAGTAACCCACGTTCATAAAAGTGCGGAAGGAAATAAAACAAAGAAACGTCAGCACTCTCGATAACGAAGACTCCAACAAAAAAATTAAAGCTCAACCAAAAGTGACGGAAGAAATATCATATATGATGATATGGATAAAACAAGAATTCACCGATGTTAAGTCTGAGTTAACAAGTACAATTGACAACAGAATGGAAAGCTTAGAGGCACGGTTACGCACATCTATGTTAGAAGTTATTCAACAAGAGATTGGTAGCGTCCGAACAGAATTTAATGACAGAATAGATGGACTTGCCAATAAAATTGAAGCCAAAATAACAACAACAATACAAGCAAAAATTGAAACACAATTAACAGAAGCTAAAAAAAATCTGAAAAAAAATATAAACCTCGACGGAATAAAAACCAAATTGCAGCAAACTCAGAAAAGCTATTCGGAAATGGCAAAAACAAACCAAACGTTCGACAATGACATTATTATCCGAAATCTAAAACTGGACCAAAATGAGGCAAATGATTAAAAAATAACAGAAAATAAAGTGAATGAACTTATACGGGATGGTCTAAAATTTACAGATGTGAAAATAACCAAATGCATACGAAAACAAGGCTGGGCCAACAAACCAGGGGTTATTATAGCAACCATTGACACTCTTGAACAAAAGAAAAAAGTTATTGAAAACAAGAAGCGGCTTCGACCAACCCAGCCATGGTCAAGAGTTTACATAGAAGAGTCGAGACCACTAGAAGCGAGAGTGAACGATGCAAATATGATGACAGTCCTGAAATAATTGGGCAAGAGTGACAAATACTTCATGACCAACAATGGTCGCCTGCTAAAGAAATCCAATAACAACGGAAATCGACAAAACCACTAGGGGGGTATAAAGGCCGGTGTATGGAACGTCAGAGGTTGGTCCCTTTCTGATTTAGAAAACCAGACATTTAGAAAACTAGTCAGCGAATACTTTGATAATGATATATTAGCACTATGCGAAACATTTTTACGAAATGAAGATGTAATACAGTTAGACGGGTACCCCTGGATTGGTCATAATCGACATAATCTCCATAAAAGGGCAAAACGTGGATCGGGAGATGTTGGTGTGCTTGTTAAAACATCATTTTTGGAAAATTTTACCTATAGTGTCGATAAATCAGTAGAAAATGTGTTATGGGTAAAATGTATTCACAAAATCTTCAAAAGCTGTTTAAACTTGTGTGTGTGTTATCTGCCGCCTGCTCATTAAGTCGAGCAGGTGATTCTGATGAATTTTTCACGAGTCTAATGAAGCAAGTGTATGAATACCAAAATGAAGGAGAGCTTGTCATATGTGGTGATTTCAATTCAAGATGTGGAGATGAATGTGACTACATTGATTGTATTGACCAAGTTAAACCACGTGAGGTAATTGATGAACAGATCAACGCATATGGGTATCAGTTCATTGACTTCCTTGTTGACTGCAATTTGTGTATGATAAATGGGCGTGTGGGAACCAATAACTTCACAAATATTTCAGCTTGTGGTAAATCTGTTGTCGATTATGTAATATTACCATATGAAAGACTTACCAGCTGTGTTGAGTTCAAGGTTAACATTATGTCAGATATTGTAAATGAAATTCAGTTACAGGGTCATACCAAATTGCCTGATCATTCACTTATAAATTTCGTACTGCAATTTGATTCGATAAACGCCTCAGAAGGCACTAGCGTTAATGGTGGCAACAAATATGTGTTAAATGAAATACCAATTTCATTTCTAAATGATGAAAACTCTATAAATAATATTTCTCAAACCATTAATCAGATTGAAAATTATGTTAATAATTTGAATGATATTAATTGTGCATATCGGGCTTTTGTCGACCTAGTTGTTTCTGAAATGGACTCAAAACTTAAACAAACATGTGTCAACACTAATAACAAGCATACTGAGCATAAATCAAGGGCAAAACCATACTGGTCATTAGAACTTCAAGAGTTGTGGAACGATGTATGTAAACTTGAAAAACAATTGCTGAATTGTAAGACTAATGGCAGGAAACAATTTCGCGAACTATTTTGTAACAGAAGAAATGAGTTTAATAGACTTCTTCGTAAATTAATAGGTGGCCAAATATCCTGAGATATGAATCTAAAAATCACTTTCGTAGGCATTTTTTGTTAATAGCAAACTTATATGCTAAATTGCTTCTAGATACAAAGTACCTAAATTCTAGAGGGGATGTCGCTCTCTCAGGGCCCTAATGAGGTCTTAATGAGGTCAAAGGTCACCAAGTGCGTTTTTTTATAGCTTTTATTTGGCGTGTAATACATATGACATTTTTAAATGTGGTTTATAGTCAAAATTATATCTATTATTACTTGAAATGGTGACCAAACGAAACCATTATAATTTAAGATATATTTTGTTTAAATAGGCTATAAATAGATTGGGTCAAAGGTCACTGAGTGCACACTTTCTTCTAGTTTTAGAGTAGTGTACTATGCTTATTCAAACAGAGACGTATTATGTAGAGTTTCATTAAAGATCTTCATCATGATCCCTGCATTGTTTCAGGTGCTGTCTTGCTCAAATAATTAGAGCAGTGGCAGAAAAACAATAAACGTGGCTCCAGCTTAAATGGAGTGTCTACAACAGAATTTGCAGTTCTGCTGGTGAGAAGGTTCTAGGCCTATCAGGTGAGAAGGTTCCAGGCCCATTCTCCAAATTTTTATCTCGATGTAAATGGAGGATGAGCCTGGCATGTTCATTCCTGTTAGGCGCCATATAACCATTAATGTGTTGGTATGCGTTAAAACTCAAATTCATTATTCAATATCCGTATTCCACTCTGAAAATGTAAGACTTTTATTTGATGTCATGGATTATCTTAATGACAATTAAATTAAATTAGTTATCATGGTTATATTGTTAAATAATAAATAATAACATTAGTTATTATGTTTATTGATATTATAGTTAGCAATAGTGTTATTAAATACCGTTCATTGTGATACGTAAAGGCGTTTGGTTATTTAATGTTAAAGGGACACATGTCAATATTGAAATATTTACCATTTCAGTAAACACTTCCAAATATTAATCCAGTATTATATTTAATTAAAAGATGCTTGACGTATAAATAAATAATAAAAAAAGAAATTGAAGTTTTATTCGAGGTGCTGTCATAAATATATTATTGGTTCAATACTATCAGTAATAAGAAACATGTTTAAACACTTCAGTTACACCTTTACAAATAAGTATTAGTACTCATTGCAAATATACAAGACAACAGGACTCCGCGAGATTTGAAATAATCAACACTGGCGCGTGTCCCTTTAAATACTGCATATCGCATATTTATTTCGCACACTACTATTTCATATATGACTGTTATTTGACAATGTCATATAAAATATTATCGACAGTGGAGACGCAAGCCTTCAATGTTTTTGTATTGCCCATAAATGATTGGTAGATATTCATGGCAATATATTTGAATAAAAGCAGTCACGATACTAATGAGTTGGTAGTAATTCTAAACCAGATCTTATGTGTTTTGCTTTTATCAACGAAGGCTGGGCTGATAATTAAAGGGACCGGTATTGGACAGAAGTGTTCCAAACACTTGTCGTCGATTCATTCGGAATACTTGGGTCATTAACGTTCACTTTAGCCGCCATGTTTTAGAATGTAGAATTTGATTTCGCTCCATGATTTATCGCGTTTTATGGTTAAAGACATTATAAACAACATGGTTAGTTGCCGCAAAACGTAATTGTAAGTATCCTTTTCACGATTTTCATAGGTTGTTCGTGTTTAGCAAGTTTTTAATTGCTTTTTTTAGTGTTTTGTTCTAAAACCAGGAAGCGTGAAATTGCGATGAAAAAAAAATGGCCGACATTCGTGCAGTCTTTTGTTTGTTTGTTTTATACGACTTTCACGCTTTTTATATATGTGTCGATCTTTGTTTATCATACAAAACATAATTATGCACTTTGAGTTTGGTGTCGTTTTTAAGTGGGTTATGACTTTCAACCAAAAACATTTTTTTTAACTTGTCCATTTTGAACGTGTTTTTTTCTCTCCTGGATTAGCATTTATATATTATGGAAGGGTAAACTTTTTTTTCTCAATTAAACTGTACCTGTTGATGATTGCAAGTAATAACATACATATTGAAATTGTGTTTAGGGTAGTTTTAAAGTGGGTTATGATTTTGATTTTAGCAAAAAAAATATTTTAACTTCGCCATTTTTAAATAAAAAATTCTCTTGTATCAAAATGTATATTTTATGGAAAGGTAAACTTTTTTTTCTCACTTACAAAGTACCTGCTGACGATTGCAAGTAATAACAGACATATTGTGTTTAGAGTATTTTTAAGTGGTTTATGACTTTGATTTGACGAAAAAATCTTTTTTTAACTTTGCCATTTTGAAGAAAAAAAATCTTGGATCAACATGTTTATTTTATGGAAGGGTAAAAACAAATATCTTTTGTTGAAGGGTAAACTTTTTTTTCACACTTATACAGTACCTGTTGATGATTGCAAGTAATAACATACATATTGAAATTGTATTTAGGGTAGTTTTTAAGCACGAACATCGTTCATCTTTTTTCATCGCAATTTTACACTTCTTGGTTTGAGAACAAAACACTAAAAAAAGCAATTAAAATTTGTTAAAAGCACGAAATCCCACGCAAATGGTGAAAAGGGTACTTACAATTACGTTTTGCAGTAACTAACTTGGAAATGAGAGCATTTTACAATCATTGCATTTTGTCAAAATGTTTAACTGATTAAAACACTAAATCAGCCGACCTGAAAACCGAGATATGCTAATTTGTTAATTACTCAATCGATTGTTATGCCAATAGAATACATTAATCACACTATTCTTAATTGTTCAAGGTTTTACCAGTTGTTCTATAGAAAAGTTAAAAAGTTAAAAATATAATTTAATTTTGCTCACTTAGTAAATCATTTAAATGTACTGTATTGTTATCCTCACAAACATTATCTATACTGAAAAAATGAACCGCTTGATAATTGCGCCAACGCTTTGAAGAATTGTTCGAAATTACATAAATCAATAGAAAGGTTATTAGTCCCCTACCGGTCCGGACCGTCAGTCTGTTTTTTTGTCTGGACTGTAACTTTGTCATGCATGTGATTTTGAAATAACTTGGCACAAATGTTAACCATAATGAGACGGCGTGTCATGCGCAAGATCCATGTCCGTAGCTCAAAGGTCAAGGTCAAAGTTGGAGGTTAAAGGTCAGTCTATTTATTGTCCGGACTGTAACTTTGTCATTGCATCCAGGGATTTTGAAATAATTTGGCACAAATGTTAACCATAATGAGACGACATGTCGCGCGAAAGATCCAGGTCCGTAGCTCAAAGGTCAAGGTCACATTAAAGGTCAGAAATAGTCTTGTCCGGGCTGTTACTTTGTCACTTTGTCATTCATAGTGGGATTTTGAAATAACTTGGCACAAATGTTCACCATTATGAGACGGCGTGTCGCGCGCAAGACACAGGTCCATAGCTCAAAGGTCAAGGTCACTGTTGGAGGTTAAAAGTCAGAAATATGCTTGTCCGGGCTGTAACTTTGTCATGCATTGTGGGATTTTGAAATAACTTGGCACAAATATTCACCATAATGAGACGGCGTGTCGCACGCAAGACCCAGGTCCATATCTCTAAGGTCAAGGTCACACTTGGAGGTAAAATGTCAGAAATAGGCTTGTCCGGGCTGTAATTTTGTCATGTATTGTGGGATTTTGAAGTAACTTGGAACAAATGTTCACCATAATGACACGGCATATCGTGCGCAAGACCCAGGTCCACAGCTCAAAGGTCAAGGTCATACTTGGAGGTTAAAAGTCGGATATAGGCTTGTCCGGGCTGTAACTTTCAGTTTGTCATGCATCGTAGGATTTTGAAATAACTTAGCACAAATGTTCATAATGAGACGGCGTGTCGCGCGCAAGACCCAGGTCCGTAGCTCAATGGTCAAGGTCACGATACCTTCAGACACAGGAACACATATTTTGCAGCTAAACATGGTAAGGTATTCAACATTCCTTGCATGATCATTCACATGGCTACATTCAACCTTTCATATGGGTACATTCAAACATAACTGTTTCTTCAATAACTTCAGAATTAACAAACTGGCTAATAACAACTTTATTCCTTTGAAATTTTTGCAATTATTGTGTTGACGAAACACAGTAACCTTTAACAGCAGTTTGACATTTGTGCAATTATAGTGTTGACAAAACAGTAACCTTCGACAACTGTGCAGCTTCTGAATTGTTAATTTTGCACAAGACCCGGTAGGGAAGTATGGCCGTCCCTCGGACTGCTTCTTGTTTATTTGGCTTTCTTACCATACATCTTATTTAAATATGTATTAAACAATAACTATTTGATGACCAAACCAATAAACACAAGGTGATGTGTGTAAACACTTTAAGAGAAAAAAAGCGATATATTTCCGTTCCAACTCGAGATTTTGCCTATTTATTTAAAATTGAACCATTAGAAAGGTTATTTATTTGGGTTTCTAACCATGCATCTTATTTAAATATGTATTAAACAATAAATGTTTGACGACCAAACCAATTAACACACGGCGATATGCGAAAACACTTTAAGAAAAGAAAAAATGCGATATATTTCCGTTCCAACTCGAGATTTTGCCTATTTATTTAACCGTTATTTGGAATAGAATTACACCATTAGAAAGGTTATTTATTTGGCTTTCTGGCAAAAATGAGATATAGTGTCCTATAGAAACCACAGCGTCCGAGCGCAATGGCATCGTAGGTCCACGCTGTATTGCAAACAAGGACTTGAAAATACAGTGAAAGAGACAAAAAACAACAGAAAGGGTGTTGAAGACAGGGTAACCGACTTGGAACGGTCAGTAGGCAATAAGGCCCACTGGTTAGTTTGAATAGATTTTATATGCGCACAATCCTCGCTATTATCCTGTCTTCAACGCCCAAATAGACGAGACAGTGTAAACAAAACTACATCCCATCAAAAGGAATTCTCTAACAATAAAGTCCACAACCTGAGATACTAACTTAAGAAACACATACAAAATAATAAACATCTCAGGATGTATCCAGAATCGTACTGAACAACCATAGTAGTTGCAGCTAAAAAGAAAACCAATCGAGGGTAATATAACATATATTATAATTCAGTAAAACATGGATACGTCATGTCCGTTTGCAGTGTAGATGGGTGTGCCATACATCGAGGCCTCTCGCATACCGCCACGATAAGCGTAGCAAAAATCGATAAATGCAGCGTATAATCGATAAACTTACCTGGACGACGTGTGAATTGTTTTCAGTTGAATACAGCGTTTGTACTGTCGTGTCACATCCCCGTTATATAAACCCCTGACGAAGGTAAGGACTGCTGCAAAACCATTGCACAATCGTAAGAGGCAACAAATTAAGTTTTAGCAAACTGTGTAGCAATAATTTACTCTGGCCAGCGGTTGGGATGTTTCTGAATCCATGTCACCTTTAGCTTCTTTATGTCGAATTTCACAAAATGAGGATTGTATCCAGAAAGTTAAAGTAGCTATCCCGCCAACAACACCCAACGTGTTCAGCATATATACGCCTTTTCTAAAGCTACTCACGACTTGCATATTTTAAGAAACCAAACTTTGTAGACACAATATAAAACGACTTAACCAGCCAGGCTAAAGCCCAAAAACGGGAGCGTCGAATTAAAGAGTTACCAACTCATAATTCATTTTACGCATTTTCAGAAACATGTATTTTTAGAACCCGTTAAAGCTACAGAGTCCCTATATCAATCGATTTCTTCTTTGTCTTTTTTTGTAACTTCATGTTCACCAGCTCATGTCGAAATCGGGTATTTAAGCGAGCAAATATAGCGCAGGAAATCATTTACTGTATATACATCGACCAGTGCACGTCGTACCTATACACAGGTAACAGTAATTTTTACAGAAAAAAAGTTATCTTTTTTCGGGGCTCGAACACACGACCTTCTGATTTTAAGTCCTGTGCTCTATCAACCGAACTACAACGCTACTTGACAAAATAGTATACTAACTACCATATATTATGAAGCAAAATAACTTAACATATTTGAACGCAACTAAAGATGGATCAATAAATATGCAGTCCATATTGTCGCACGTGTAAATTAACATTGCCTGGTGTAATACTGTATCTTATCAATATGAAACTAATACATCTCCTCGAATCAACCATATCTCGACTTGTTATTTAGCGATTGATGAGTGCAAGGCTGTGGTTTAAATCCCGTTGCGGGCAACTATTTTTTATCACATATATTCTGGAGCCGTATATTTATCAATGTTGCCTGTACGGAGGCTAAATAAAAATGTGAAATTTTACGTATCGATTTCTCCTTATGTACCGACTTTTGGGGTGTTCGTCGATTTGAAACTAATTCACACGTGACTCATTCATATTCGTGAGTTATTACCAGTTAAAATAGGGAATGTACAGCTTTAACAAGTCTTTTAATCGGCACATATACATTATTGTATGACTTGAACACCTGGATAAAGTTTTGATACACGGTTTTATAGTGCAATTTTGCCGTTATTTGGCGGGTTAGTTTCTTCAAAAGTCGAACAGTTAATGTAGCATTCGGTCAACCAAAAGCACGCATACGGAATTTAAATAGTATTATCCGGTTTCCTATTTTCATTCTCAGTAGAAATGAACGATTGGAGCAGTTTCAGGTCGTAGTGGGTTTTGCTGAGCGTGTTATGATTCGATTGTGTATCAACACAGGAGTTTACATCAGTATTCGATACGTTTTTGAACCGGATTTGATCATTATTGATCGTCTGCTTACTCATTGTATTTTCATACTCCTGAATCATTTGAAGTCTGGTGACAGGTAAATCATCTTCAAAATCAGTACCTGCAAAGCGTACGGTGTAAATATCCCCGTTGCTGGTTAATTTATTCTTGATAATAATTCCTTTCACATTATCGTCGATTTAGACAGCTGCGTGTAAAGGAATAGTATGCGTTGTGTCGGCCATGTTTGTAAATACGCGCATGAATATTTAGGACAAAGTTATTTGGTCTAACCGATCAAAATCGTTCCAGGTTGTATTACACGTGTGTCATACAACAGAATATTACATGGGTGTTACACTGCTAACAAGGGACGTTATGTGATAAAAAAAGAACATAAGTGCTTCACAAAATTCTTGGCAAGTCCACATAGTCTCTGTGGGTAAATTCTGCCTTAGTGATTCCCGCTCAAGCACAGGTCTTAGTCAACAAATGTAAACGTCGTGAAATAAATGGCTCTAAATTCAATCTAGCAATGTCATCTACTTATTTCAATTTATTTCAAAACAATACATGTATAACCTCATTATGTGACGTCTGGGTCCGTTGCAGGCAGACGACTTGAAATGTTTTAGTGACAAATGTAGCTATTAGACTTTTTAAGATTGATGCACGTGTAATCGAATTTTCCGGGGTGTCCGTGTTGCGAGAGGTCAACGTCGAGAGTGGTTAGTGCTCCTTTATGATTCGTACGCATGGTGTAGCTACTGATACAGATATAAATTAAACTGGAGTTCAACGATGTATTTGCAGTGGATATATGTATTAAGTAGAATAACAATAGAAATAAATCTGTAGAAATATGTCATCGCGGCCAATGGCCGTGGGACAATTTCTTTACAACAGTATTGCCAACAGTGGCGGGTTGTACATGTAGGTGCCACGCGGAGTACGACTTTTTCGCAGCATTCCCGCGGCCGTTTTTCAATCAAAGTCACAAATCCCCGCGATCTTACCGCGGATTGTCACCCGAAATATCGCGGGGATTCCCCGCGACTCGCGACTGTAAAAATCGCCGCGATTGCAAAATCCAGTCTCGAAAGAAAGAAATCACCGCGATTCTCCGTGATAGATTCGCGGGGGAACGCGGGGGAAATTAGAGCACGGATCAATGAAAAATGTAATAAAAATGATAAATACAATGAACAATTTTGGAAGCAATAGGTATTTCAAACTTTTAATGCATTTAATAACGTGTGTTTTTCGTTTTTGTTTTCCAAAAGTCACATTTCTCTTCACCGGACATAAATTGGCTACCCACAATCCTTTGCGATGTGTGTACCTATTAACAAGGCGGCACTAATAACGGGTTTATGACCCGGAATTCTTTACAATTTTTCGGATTATTTCTGACTAAAGAACCCATCGATGTATTAATAACCAACAGCAGAATAGTAAAATATGTTAAAATAACGATTAATTAAAAAAATATAATTCTAATTTCCAGTATAACTTATTAAGATTTGAATTTTATGTTCAGTCACCGCGAAGTCGGTAATAGGAACCGCCATATAACTATCGTTGCCCAGTATACATTATCCGGGCATTTGAATTTTCCGAAAACAAAAATAAAATTGTCTTCTGCTTCGGGTTTTTAATAATTATTGAATAATAATGCATTAAATTGACTGCACAATTGTACATTGATACTGAATATAAATCGCGGCGATGGCCTGCGATTTCACACCGGGTAAAGCGGTGTGCGAATCAAAACAGATCACCGCGAATCGCGGTGATTGTGTCGCGGTGGAAAAAATATATTATCCCCGCGATGAGCGGGCTGTCCGCGGATCGCGGGGACAAAATCAGTGTGTCCGCGGTGAGATAAAATCGCCGCGATGAGTGAGATTAGTCTTAATCCGCGTGGCAGCAACTGTAGGTGCATAGACAATTTCTTTACAACAGTACAACCTACAGCCGCGGGTTGTAGGGGCATAGACTATTTCTTTACAACAGTACAGCCTACAGCCGCGGGTTGTAGGTGCATAGACAATTTCTTTACAACAATACAGTCAACAGCGCGGGGTTGTCGGTGCATGGACAATTTCTTTACAACCGTACAATCAAAGCCGCTGGTTGTAGGTGCATGGACAATCTTTACAACAGTACAGCCTACAGCCACGGGTTGTAGGTGCATGGACAATATTTGCAACAGTATAGCCTACAGCCGCGAGTTGTATGTGCATGGACAATTTCTTTACAACAGTACAGTCAACAACCGCGGGTTGTAGGTGCACAGACAATTTCTTTACAACAGTACAGCCAACAGCCACAGTAGGTAGCCGTCTCTCCTCAAAGAGAACAGTTCCTCCCTCTACATCACACCCCACTAACTGACTGCTATCTCTACAGAGAGAACAGTTCCTTCCTCTACACTCACACCCCAAGAACTGACTAACATCATTCCTGTAAAAGGAAAACTCTGGTCAAAACAGGTCTTCATGTAACTGACCACATTACACCAGGCTACCACAAATGACAAAAGGCCGTTTGGGTCGAAATAATATTGCCTAGGACTAAACCTATTTTGTTTTGTACGTGTTACAGATCCCCAAAACAGAGTGACAGTTTTGGTCTTTATGAACAATGTTTATCATCTTTTAGATCTGACATTGAATGGTATTTTTCATATATGTTATTAAGAGAAAAAATCACCACTTTTTAAGAAATATTAAAACAATTTAAGTGTTTTTAATCTTATACAGATCATTCAGGAACTTACACGAATCTCAGCTATCTCTGCTACTTTACTAGATCCTATTTTATGAAGCCATCATGGCAACGTTTTCCAGCAAGGTACTATACCTACTGGTCTCCGTGATCACTTGCGCACTTTTTGTACAAGTAAAAGATACTCTGGTCTCAGCGAGTTGGCTTATTTAAACACCGAGATGGGCAAAGCCCACCGAGGTGTTTAAATAACCGACGAGCTGAGACCGAACTTGAGACAGACTCAAAAGGTAAATTACGAAAGAAAAAGGATTTTAAAGTACATTGTAATGGGAATACCATCAAAGCTGAAACCTCAGTTAACTAACTTAACATGATCTGATTAATGAGTATGACTACATCTTGTTTGCAGTATATATGTAATTGTTATCAATATGTAAAATAAGATGTATGTGCTCTGTTTGTATATGTAATGGATACTTTAGAAAAATAAAAAATATTTAAAAAAAAAAAACTTAGCGTGTTTTTAGATCATGATTTGTCTGGATCGTCTATTCACACGTGACACAAAGGTGTGAAATTGATGTTTTGGTGAGCTCCGAGCAAATCAGTGATAAAAGTGTTATTTTTTTGATTTTTATGGATATTTTTACGATAATGTAGATGATAAATGTATGATCTTATTTCGTTCTAAGTAAAAATTGTGAAACATACAAAACAATTGAGTTATTTGACGAAATCTGTTTCACCTGTTCCACGATAGATAATTTTACCTGAGTATACCTGAACATATACCGGGTGGACAATAGATATAGATTATATCAAAGCGATCAATACAGCGTATTTGGTCACGGTCTGTTGAGTTGTTCGCCTAGTTACGGTAAAATGGCTTCCTGCAAAGCGTTATCATCTGATGAGGAATATGTGGATTCAGTGATGTCCTCTGCCAAAGTAACCCACGTTCATAAAAGTGCGGAAGGAAATAAAACAAAGAAACGTCAGCACTCTCGATAACGAAGACTCCAACAAAAAAATTAAAGCTCAACCAAAAGTGACGGAAGAAATATCATATATGATGATATGGATAAAACAAAAATTCACCGATGTTAAGTCTGAGTTAACAAGTACAATTGACAACAGAATGGAAAGCTTAGAGGCACGGTTACGCACATCTATGTTAGAAGTTATTCAACAAGAGATCGGTAGCGTCCGATCAGAATTTAATGACAGAATAGATGGACTTGCCAACAAAATTGAAGCCAAAATAACAACAACAATACAAGCAAAAATTGAAACACAATTAACAGAAGCTAAAAAAAATCTGAAAAAAAATATAAACCTCGACGGAATAAAAACCAAATTGCAGCAAACTCAGAAAAGCTATTCGGAAATGGCAAAAACAAACCAAACGTTCGACCATGACATTATTATCCGAAATCTAAAACTGCACCAAAATGAGGCAAATGATTAAAAAATAACAGAAAATAAAGTGAATGAACTTATACGGGATGGTCTAAAATTAACAGATGTGAAAATAACCAAATGCATACGAAAACAAGGCTGGGCCAACAAACCAGGGGTTATTATAGCAACCATTGACACTCTTGAACAAAAGAAAAAAGTTATTGAAAACAAGAAGCGGCTTCGACCAACCCAGCCATGGTCAAGAGTTTACATAGAAGAGTCGAGACCACTAGAAGCGAGAGTGAACGATGCAAATATGATGACAGTCCTTAAAGAATTGGGCAAGAGTGACAAATACTTCATGACCAACAATGGTCGCCTGCTAAAGAAATCCAATAACAACGGAAATCGACAAAACCACTAGGGGGGTATAAAGGCCGGTGTATGGAACGTCAGAGGTTGGTCCCTTTCTGATTTCGAAAACCGGACTTTTAGAAAACTAGTCAGCGAATACTTTGATAATGATATATTAGCACTATGCGAAACATTTTTACGAAATGAAGATGTAATACAGTTAGACGGGTACCCCTGGATTGGTCATAATCGACATAATCTCCATAAAAGGGCAAAACGTGGATCGGGAGATGCTGGTGTGCTTGTTAAAACATCATTTTTGGAAAATTTTACCTATAGTGTCGATAAATCAGTAGAAGATGTGTTATGGGTAAAATGTATTCACAAAATCTTCAAAAGCTGTTTAAACTTGTGTGTGTGTTATCTGCCGCCTGCTCATTCAAGTCGAGCAGGTGATTCTGATGAATTTCTCACGAGTCTAATGAAACAAGTGTATGAATACCAAAATGAAGGAGAGCTTGTCATATGTGGTGATTTCAATTCAAGATGTGGAGATGAATGTGACTACATTGATTGTATTGACCAAGTTAAACCACGTGAGGTAATTGATGAACAGATCAACGCATATGGGTATCAGTTCATTGACTTCCTTGTTGACTGCAATTTGTGTATGATAAATGGGCGTGTGGGAACCAATAACTTCACAAATATTTCAGCTTGTGGTAAATCTGTTGTCGATTATGTAATATTACCATATGAAAGACTTACCAGCTGTGTTGAGTTCAAGGTTAACAGTATGTCAGATATTGTAAATGAAATTCAGTTACAGGGTCATACCAAATTGCCTGATCATTCACTTATTAATTTCGTACTGCAATTTGATTCGATAAACGCCTCAGAAGGCACTAGCGTAAATGGTGGCAACAAATATGTGTTAAATGAAATACCAATTTCATTTCTAAATGATGAAAACTCTATAAATATTATTTCTCAAACCATTAATCAGATTGAAAATTATGTTAATAATTTGAATGATATTAATGGTGCATATCGGGCTTTTGTCGACCTAGTTGTTTCTGAAATGGACTCAAAACTTAAACAAACATGTGTCAACACTAATAACAAGCATACTAAGCATAAATCAAGGGCAAAACCATATTGGTCATTAGAACTTCAAGAGTTGTGGAACGATGTATGTAAACTTGAAAAACAATGGCTGAATTGTAAGACTAATGGCAGGAAACAATTTCGCGAACTATTTTGTAACAGAAGAAATGCGTTTAATAGACTTCTTCGTAAATTAATAGGTGGCCAAATATCCTGAGATATGAATCTAAAAATCACTTTCGTAGGCATTTTTTGTTAATAGCAAACTTATATGCTAAATTGCTTCTAGATACAAAGTACCTAAATTCTAGAGGGGATGTCGATCTCTCAGGGCCCTAATGAGGTCTTAATGAGGTCAAAGGTCACCAAGTGCGTTTTTTTATAGCTTTTATTTGACGTGTAATACATATGACATTTTTAAATGTGGTTTATAGTCAAAATTATATCTATTATTACTTGTAATGGTGACCAAACGAAACCATTATAATTTAAGATATATTTTTGTTTGAATAGGCTATAAATAGATTGGGTCAAAGGTCACTGAGTGCACACTTTCTTCTAGTTTTAGAGTAGTGTACTATGCTTATTCAAACAGAGACGTATTATGTAGAGTTTCTTAAAAAAAGAAATAGTGTAACCTTTTTGAGCAGGGTAAGGTCCAGTGATGAAACAGAAAAAAGTTCCAAACCGCATGATGTTTGGAAATGCCTAAATTTTGGGGCGAAAATGTTTGTTTTTGTCCAAATCAATGCTACCGATGTCGATTTCCAACCTGAAGACCCAACAAATACAGGAGGATGGTGCGTCAGTGATTGTATCTTGACACCAATCTGGATGAGGAAACCCTCTGTTCCAAATGCTTCTATCCAGCTTGTGTAATATGGTTGTTCAAACCCTAGATAAACATTCATATATTGCTAAATGACAGTTCTCTGGTAGTTAGTTATGAAACGTTGCTGTTTAAGCGTAATAGGAAACTGAGTTAGTTGGCATACTATTTATGATTACCAGTTATTTTGTAGTTTTAGTATTTCACAATGCTGTTTTTCAACTACATTGCTCTACTAAACCAATACGTAATATACATGTTTCATGCATTTACAACCTGATATGTAATACTGACTGTTACATTATAACCTTGGAATGTTTTGATTGTCTAAAACATGTATACATACACATGTACACGAACATTTTCGAACTATTCTAGTTTTGTTATATAGTACAGGATGCTTGGAGAACGTTAATTCAACTAATGAGGAAACACGTTTGTTTGTATTTGATTTTACGCCTATTTCAACAGTATTCGAGTTATTTACAGGTGTACAGTTACCTAATGAATGTTTCTGGTAAAGATCAGTACTAGACTTTTATCCGCTGTAAAAAAGTGCCAAATTGTTTCAAATAAAGTCTGGCCATAGGTTGGCTTGCACCAACGAACCAACGAACCTCTATCAGTGAGAGTATATAGTGATTGTAAGTCGGCCGGCGAGCTTAAGCACTCGAACACGGAGACGGTAACTACAGAATGACAATATAGATATGTTTGTCCTACAGAGGAGCATATGTGTGATATGCAATGGTTAGACCACAAAGCACTTTCCTTATGAAACGTGGCAGTTTTGGTCCTTCCACCTAAGTTTTACGTGAACAAATTGCACTTATTGACCTTTGACCTAATTAATCATTGGTGCAAAACAGTGAAGGTTGTTCAGGAATAATTATAAACTCAATTCTTTACATATTCCTTGCATAAATATGTTTGCATTAAGCTGCATAATACAGTATTAGGCAATTTCCTGCCTGCTAGCACTGCAAAATGCACTTGGTGACCTTTGACCTTATTGCACCCTTCCTATGACCTTGAGAGAGCGACATCCCCTCTAAAATTGAAGGTACACAATATCTTGTCATGATTCAAAAGAGATATCACTATTAACACGAAATGCCTACGACTGCCAGATTTTGGATGGTCTTAGGGGGACTATAAAGCGAAATTACCAAATAAATGAACAAAATAAGCTACATGATCGACTTAAAAACCCAGATAACCCACGTGACTTTTGGAAGGAGATTGGAAAGCTTGGCTTGGCGAATGATCGCAAAAGTGCGATTCCTATGGAGATCATTAACCAAAACGGTGAAATTAAAACTGAAAAAAAAGATGTACTAAATAGATGGAAAAATGACTATGAACAACTGTTTAACCAATAACTTAGCGATACTCTAGATGATGCACACATAAAACATGTTTTAGATGTTGTAGAAAATCCAGAAACTCATGGATTACCTAAGTTAGACTGTTATTCTCTTAACATGCCAATGAGTAGGGAAGAGGTTAAGTCATCTATTTATAGCACAAAATTACGGAAGGCATGCGGGATAGATGATATCCCAGCAGATGTTTTACGTAATGATACTTGCATAGATCTTTTATTTAGTATAGTAAGTCATTCCTTTGATAAAGGCATTGTACCTGATGACTGGATGAAAGGCCTAATTTGCCCTATATATCCATGCAAAGTTTATACACATATACTGAATAAAAGATTATGTAAATGGTTAGATGCGAATGACCTTTTGAGTGAGGGACAGAATAGTTTTAGAAAAGACCGAAACTGTCAAGATCATATATATTCTCTGTACACAATTATTAAAAATAGAAAACTTCAAAGAAAGGAGACATTTGCATGCTTTGTAGATTTCAGGAAAGCGTTTGACACTGTTCAAAGAGATTGCCTATGGTATAAGTTATATGCTTTAGGTATTCATGGCAAAATAATGCCTGCTATAAAATCGCTTTACAGTTCTGTTTCATGCGCCATTAAGGTCAATGCTTTCCTAACAGACTGGTTCCCTGTCCAAAATGGCGTTAATCAAGGCTGTAATTTATCCCCGACATTATTTTCATTGTATATCAATGATCTGGCTAACGATATAAACCAAATGAACCTTGGTGTAATGGTTGACGGTGTTTCGATATCAATATTGTTGTATGCAGATGATATTGTTTTAATAGCTGAAACAGAAGGTGAGCTACAACTTATGTTAAGTAAACTTAACGACTGGTGCAATAAATGGCGTCTGGCTGTAAACCAATAAAAAACTAAAGTCATGCATTTTAGGCCAAAAACGAAAGAATTGTCATCCTTTGTGTTCATGCTTGGTGATACATCTGTAGACATTTCAAAATGCTACAAATACCTTGGTTTTTGGTTTAACGAATTTTTAGATGTTTCTAAATCGGTAAGAGAAATCAAATCAGCCAGTCGCGCACTTGGAGCAGTATATACAAAATACTTAAATGCAGGTGGAATGAAATATGATGTATATAAAAGGTTGATTGAAACACTTGTTGAACCTGTACTGTATTATTGCGCAGGAATCTGGGGTCAATGATATTTTACAGACGTTGAAATAGTCATAAATAAAGCACGTAGATATTTCTTAGGTACAATTACATATTCATCAAATATAGCTACCCGTGGTGATATGGGAATGGAATCATGCATTGTTAAACAAAAGATAGAGACTGTAAGATTATGGTGCAGATTAAAATGCATGCCAGAAAATAGATTGTGTAAAATCATTCATAAATGGTCATTGAATATAAGCAAATCATGGGAAAAGAGCATGTTAGCATTTATAAATGATCTGTAATTTACCTTTAGCTGTAGAAACTGGAAGGTTCACCCGTCCAAAAACTCCTTTTAACGAAAGAATTGGTAAATACTGTAACTTAGGTGAAGTGGCAGACGAAACTCATTTTTTAATAAATCGTACATTGTATGATGATATCCGGTATGAACTTTTCCAAGCGGCTTCGCTTATCGACACTTTATTTTATACTTTTATGCCATCAGAAAAATTGGGTTTTCTTATGAAAAATGAAAAACTTCAATTTAAGATATCTTCAACGCTATGTAAAATGAACAGAAGGAGAAGTACCATATTAATCTAAGTATTTTATTTTAATGTTTGCAAATTCTAAGTTATTATATTGTAAACTATTTTTAAACTACATAATGTTTGATTTTTCTTAAGAATGAGTGTCATCTAGATTTTAAAATACCCAAAATAACACACAATCGGCTTTTTATTGAACCTGTTTTAACGAACAGTTAGTTGCAAATCCTTAAAAATAGAAAGAATCTTAACTTGCATCTTGATTAAACATAGTCGAATTGTCTTAAGCTAATGCTAACTGTTCGTTATGCATGTTTTACATGTTTTATGTTTTATGTTTTAGCTGTATTTTTAATATACATGCATTGACTTGCATAAATTAGTGTCTCATAGGCCGATATCGGCCCAAAATCATATATATTTTAATATGTTGTAATGAACGTTGTGTATGCCATATGATGATTTGTGACACTTTAATAAACATTTATCTTCATCTTCTTTTTCTCTATTGTCAACAACATTGTTAGAGAGTCAAGTTTTTGTATAGATAATTTGCTATTGTTTGTTAAATAATTCCCTAAGGAAAACCTTATGCAATTTTCTTATCCATTGTCAGTTTGATTCCTCTTCTTCTTCGTGGTATAATGGGCTTACCAAACAGTTGTAAGAAGAGATTGCAAACTTCTGAAAACAAAGTCATAAATGTATTAATAATTATGATTGTAGAGCTTCTTTATATCTGATTTTTCAGAATTAGATTTTTTAAATATAGAAAATAGAGTTAAACATTAGGATTTAATCACGTTCGTGCGTATAAGCGTTTATTTATCCTCGCTGTATTGCACTATGCATTTTAGCGAGCAGACCTCGGTTTAAAGTCTCGTCCGAAGGACTGGTAAGGTAGGAAATACTTTTTTTGAAATATGTCGATAATAAATAACCCAAATTCGGTCCTGGATGGGATTGAACGCGCGATCCCTGGGTTACTAAACCTCGATGCTAACCATTAACCCACGGCGCTACCTTTAATCACGTTTATAACATTTACAATATAATATGTCCATCATATCTACATGAAAATTGTGCTAACATCTCTGATTCACATATATATATAACACTAGAGATAGCCAGTCAAATTTCCATTTACCTGTTGTCAATAGTTTTAGCTCGCTCTACTACAATTTACTACATTGGTATCTTGGATTGGAATAACTTGCCTGCTAATATAAAAGATATTAATAATAAACTGAAATTCAAAAAAGCAGTAATGATGGATTTGGGTGAGAAATCCTCTTTTATAACTTAAATGTTTATTTTAATGCTTTTAGATTCAGTAATTTTGATCATACTATCATTCTATCTGTGATAATGATCTCTTTTTTAATGTGAAAAGGAAACCAAAATGGCATGTGACTGGTCTTTGAAGGTACTGCTTCAGTTATTTGTGAGTCCGGTGACACAGCTGGTACAGTATATTATTACATTATATTACTATACTATGACGAGATCTTAATACACTATAAACCTGTGATAAACTTGAAACTGTGATATTTTTTCTATAAAATTTGAGTATTAAGCTAAAGTCTTTCAATATAACTCGTTATTACTTAAAGGTGAAAGTCCACCCTTTTTGTAGTATTACCAATTTACAAATTTAACTCTTAAACATCATATGAACATTTCTTGATAGTCCCGGAGAAAAACATATCTATTGTTGTGTATTGATTTCGATTTAAATAAACATAAACATGTTCCTGAAATAAAACATGGCCGGAAAACTTTAATTGCCAAAGTCTTGACTCTTGACATTTCAGGTTTAATATCATGGACCCATTGTAAAACGTAATGGATCATTCAGTGAATATACCCATTATGTCATTGTTTACTTATTTTTTGTTAATTGAAAATTTTATTCATTAAAGTTTAATAACTTGTATATGGTTTCGACAATTCTAAACCTCTCCATCATAAATCAGCCCCGTGTGATTCCCGGGGGCCCCGTTTGGTCACGGGGCAAAGAATAGGGCCACTGCAGATCCCTTTGGAGGGGTAGGCAGAGGGGTAGAATCCCCCCAAATTCATGTTCATTTTATCATGTTTTGTTCATGTTCATTAAAGGTCTTCATCATGATCCCTGCATTGTTTCAGGTGCCATCTCGCTCACATCAAAAGAGCAGTGGCAGAAAAACAATAAACGTGGCTCCAGCGTAAATGGAGTTTTTACGATAGAATTTGCAGCAACTCAGCAGTTCAGGGTGCGAAGGTTCTAGGCCCATTTTCCATATTGTATCTCGATGTACATGGAAGATGAGCCTGGCATGTTCATGCCTGTTAGGTGCCATATAACCTGTAATGGGTTGGTGCGCCTTAAAACACCAATTCAATTCAATTCCATCATGAATCATACGCATAACTAAGCTAGCTTAAACCACATGGTATTTAAATGTATTATGCAATAACTTAGATAAACACATGTTTTTTGTAAAATTATCAAATATTGTATGCTTGCATTGCATTGTAAATGACATATATTAACGAATACATATTATTATTATTATTATTTTTACATGTATTATTATTATTATACCTAGACTCTTTTACCGGAGTGATACGGAAATTACCAATTAGTTACGATTGTAAACGATTTTTCCCGCGTATGGTTTCTCGTCTGCGTTTCTTTTGCTGCTTCCATTCGGTTTTCGATCCAGATTATTGGCTGTAGAATTATTATCTATAGATGAAATAACCACTTATGACCATTCATTTCCTTGATTAGACAATTTCAAATTCAATGGCATTCATTTTAAATCAAGTTTCGGGGAAAATAATGTCACATCAGAATTGACTAGATCTGTTAGTATCATTTTTTCTCCTACAAAAAACAGCGTAGTTAGTGAGCTTAAGTTGGCAGTTCAACATAGTCATTGCTGAAGTATATGATAAATATAATTTAAAAAAGTGATACACTCAATGTGTTAAAGGAACCTGCATTGATAGGGATATTGTAGCTTTAAGCGTCCACGTATAGTCACTTGCAAGAGAGGTAACTGGTAACTGTTAAAGATGAATGGCCACCCTTTTTGTAGTACATGTATTTTTAACTCTTAAATATCATATGAACATTTCTTGATAGTCCCGGAGAGAAACATATATTTACTACTAAGTTGTATGTAAAAATAAGTATTATTTGCATGACGTAGCTACTACTTTTACCACTGCGTGACTGCACGGGGAAATGAGTTAAATCTGAATTGTATTGCTGCACAACTATTGTCACATAATAGATAAATACATTTACCTGTGGATTAATTTACCTGTTCAAAGTTTTCTACGTCAGCAAATAAACCTTATTCTCGCTTTTCACAGATATTGCAATGTGTGAATTGTAAATATCTATTGCTGCGTATTGATTTCGATTTAAACAAACATAAACCAGTTCATGAAACAAAACATGGCCGGAGAACTTTAAGTGAGTCCTCTAAAATCTGCGCGGATTAGATACGTTATCTCTCAGTGTTTATTATTTGATCACATGGGCGATATGTAATTGTTTAGTTGACAAGAAGGAGACGGTCTTCCTTGTGTAAACTGTGTGAAGAATACGGACATTATCAGGTAAGTTGATTTCAACTTTGCGTATAATAGGCATGTGTCCAGACATCAGAAAACGAAAAACATACTAGAGCTTTTTGTAGAGCCGGTTTAGCAAAAAACGAGACATAGTTTTATTCAACAATATGTTCGATAAAAAACTGTAAGTGTTATAGCCTTCGAATTTGGGCGCATTAAAACACACCCATATGTGTTCATGCCTTTGACATTTAGCCTTTAATGGAAACAAAAAAAACCCATATCTTTAAAACTATAAGTAATAGAGCTTTGGTCTGTCTATTTATTTGGACATGTATTATAATCAATATTTTAGTATTCTTTATTAGCGCTTATTAGGTGGGTTTTCCCCGGGTGCTTACTTACACATTTCACGATAAACTCATTGCACTTTAAACTTGGAGTATCATATATGTGCTACTCATAAGGTCGATTAACAATAGCTGCCTGGTTCTTATCACATTATATGTATTATTAGTTACTCATGTACAGGCCAAACTGATAAGTATGCTTTGATATGAATTATTGAATGTAATAACGTGTTAATGTGCAATAATATCGTCTCCTTTAATTCTTTAAGCATGGTGTTTACAATTCGTCTTATTTATGAAATACTATATAATAACAATATATGTATACTTGAATGTGAACAATAAGACGCATTAACATGTGAACATGACCTAGACATGGAGCTTTAAAATTACTGAAACATAACTTGGAAAACAAATGTTACACAGTTGTTAACATATGTTTCCTCAACAATTGTTCACACTACGATACAACTTTCAAATTTGGTCAGCGGGTGTATTAGAATGTATTCTATACATAATATACACCCATATTTGACGACGGCCTAGCCATTGCGGTTTAAAAGGACAGAAAAAAACACTTCGAAACGAAACATTTGCTCAACAATTTTTTTTTCTTTCAGCAATATAAATTATAAGCGGTTTGAGCGGTAGGACCGACCATACAGAATTGTTAGTTTGCTGTTTCCCTACCTACCCACGAAAAAGAGCCTACCTAAAACTTTTTATAGCAATTTTTTAACATTTGTTTTTAGCTCGACTCTTCGAAGAATAAGAAAACTTATGTAATCACCCCGGCCACGGCGTCGGTGTTGGCGTCGGCGTCCCACATAAAATTGTGCGTGTAAGCTCTGTTTACAAGTCTATATATCTTACATTTCTTATCTTAGCACAACCAAATTTGGCCATGAGCTTCCTTATAGACTATCTTAAGGGCTGCTCCCATGGAACCCACATTAAAATGGGTCTATTTCACATCACATTTTGCGTGTAAGCTGTCTATATCTGTTACATTTGTTGTCCTAGCTCAACTAAATTTGGGATTTGGTTTCCTTATAGTACATGTATGTTGTACAGGGTTGCGTAAGTAATTTTGTCTTCTGCAAATTTTGGCTCCCGTGGAACCTAAATTGTGATGGCCCATAAAATGTGCGTCCCTTTTTTTTATATTTTATTTCTTCTTTTTTTACATATTTCTGTTGTTTTGGTCAATTCTTACATATATAGCTATGTTGCCCCCCTACTGGTACATATTTAAGCTGTTGTATATATCTATAATTTTGGTTTATAATTAAGAAATTTTGGTTCCTGTAACCCTGGGCTCCCATGGAACCCACATTAAAATGGGTCTATTTCACATCACATTTTGCGTGTAAGCTGTGTTTACAGGTCTATATCTGTTACATTTCTTGTCCTAGCTCAACTTAATTTGGGATTTGGTTTTCTGACAGTATGTTGTAAAGGGTTGCGTAAGTCATTTTGTCTTTTGCAAATTCTGGGCTCCCATGGAACCCAAATTGTGATGGCCCATAAAATGTGCGCCCCTTTTTTATTATGGCTCCCCAACACAAAGTGTGGTAGGGGAGCCATATTGATTTTGTGCTTTCTGTCTGTCTGTCTGAAGGTCTGTCTGTGTCACAAACGATGTCCGATCAATAAATAGAGAATGGTTGGACCTAGGGTCCTCAAACTTGGAAGGATGGTTGGTCATGACATGTAGATGACCCCTATTGATTTTGGGGTCACTAGGTCAAAGGTCAATGTTGCGGTGACATTGACTATCAAAACGATGTCCGATCAATAACTACAGAATGGTTGGACCTAGGGTCCTCAAACTTGGAAGGATGGTTGGTCATGACAAGTAGATGACCCCTATTGATTTTGGGGTCACTAGGTCAAAGGTCAATGTTGCGGTGACATTGACTATCAAAACGATGTCCGATCAATAACTACAGAATGGTTGGACCTAGGGTCCTCAAACTTGGAAGGATGGTTGGTCATGACAAGTAGATGACCCCTATTGATTTTGGGGTCACTAGGTCAAAGGTCAACGCCGTAGGTCTGTCTGTGTCACAAACGATGTCCGATCAATAACTAGAGAACGGTTGGACCTACGGTCCTCAAAATTGGAAGGGTGGTTGGTCATGACAAGTAGATGACCCCTATTGATTTTGGGGTCACTAGGTCAAAGGTCAATGTTGCGGTGACATTGACTATCAAAACGATGTCCGATCAATAACTACAGAATGGTTGGACCTAGGGTCCTCAAACTTGAAAGGATGGTTGGTCATGACAAGTAGATGACCCTGTTGATTTTGGGGTCACTAGGTCAAAGGTCAACGCCGTAGGTCTGTCTGTGTCACAAACGATATCCGATCAATAACTAGAGAACGGTTGGACCTACGGTCCTCAAACTTGGAAGGGTGGTTGGTCATGACAAGTAGATGACCCCTATTGATTTTGGGGTCACTAGGTCAAAGGTCAAGGCCGTAGGTCTGTCTGTGTCACAAACGATGTCCGATCAATAACTAGAGAATGGTTGGACCTAGGGTCCTCAAACTTGGAAGGATGGTTGGTCATGACCAGTAGATGACCCCTATTGATTTTGGGGTCACTAGGTCAAAGGTCAATGTTGCGGTGACATTGACTATCAAAACGATGTCCGATCAATAACTACAGAATGGTTGGACCTAGGGTCCTCAAACTTGGAAGGATGGTTGGTCATGACAAGTAGATGACCCCTATTGATTTTGGGGTCACTAGGTCAAAGGTCAATGTTGCGGTGACATTGACTATCAAAACGATGTCCGATCAATAACTACAGAATGGTTAAACCTAGGGTCCTCAAACTTGGAAGGATGGTTGGTCATGACAAGTAGATGACCCCTATTGATTTTGGGGTCACTAGGTCAAAGGTCAACGCCGTAGGTCTGTCTGTGTCACAAACGATTTCCGATCAATAACTAGAGAACGGTTGGACCTACGGTCCTCAAACTTGGAAGGGTGGTTGGTCATGACAAGTAGATAACCCCTATTGATTTTGGGGTCACTAGGTCAAAGGTCAATGTTGCGGTGACATTGACTATCAAAACGATGTCCGATCAATAACTACAGAATGGTTGGACCTAGGGTCCTCAAACTTGAAAGGATGGTTGGTCATGACAAGTAGATGACCCTGTTGATTTTGGGGTCACTAGGTCAAAGGTCAACGCCGTAGGTCTGTCTGTGTCACAAACGATATCCGATCAATAACTAGAGAACGGTTGGACCTACGGTCCTCAAACTTGGAAGGGTGGTTGGTAATGACAAGTAGATGACCCCTATTGATTTTGGGGTCACTAGGTCAAAGGTCAAGGCCGTAGGTCTGTCTGTGTCACAAACGATGTCCGATCAATAACTAGAGAATGGTTGGACCTAGGTTCCTCAAACTTAGAAGGATGGTTGGTCATGACCAGTAGATGACCCCTAATGATTTTGGGGTCACTAGGTCAAAGGTCGAGGTCGCGGTGACATTGACTATCAAAACGATGTCCGATCAATAACTAGAGAATGGTTGGACCTAGGGTCCTCAAACTTGGAAGGATGGTTGGTCATGACTAGTAGATGACCCCTATTGAATTAAAAAAAAAAATATATTTTTTTTAAAAAAAAAAAATATTTTTTTTTAAATATTTTTTTTTTTATTTTTTTTATTTTTTTTTTTATTTTCTAATTATTTTAATTTTTTTTTTTTAATTGTTTATTTTTTATTTTTTGCATAACAGTTTTAGGGTCGGCCCCTTAAAAAAATAGGGTCGGTCGGGATACCTGAACCACACATATTTTTTTATGTGGCCTTACTGATACAGATAGTAGATACAGTCACAGGGATATTGAATATCGAAACGATCTCAGATCAATAGAGAACGGTTGGACCTTAGAGTCGTCAATTATGCCTGTTCGGGCGAGTGGGGGAGCCATACGTTTTTGTCCCATGGACAATAACAATTTCTAGTTTTTATTTTTTTACATATTGCTGTGTTGTTTTGGTCAATTCTTACACATTTACAAATATAGATATGTTGCACCCCTCCCCAAGTTTCACACCATGCCTTTTTCTTTTTTTTAACATATATATATTGCTATGTTGCACCCTCCCCACTCGAAACTCGTTTTTTGTTTGTTGTCTTTTTACCTATTTCTGTGTTTTTTTGGTCAATTCTTACACCTATAGCTATGTTGACCCCCCTCCTCCCCAACCCCACACCCGAAACTCGATGTTTTTATTATTATTATTATTTTTTTACATATTTCTGTGTGGTTTTGGTAAATTCTTACACGTATAGCTATGCTGGTCCCCTACCACCCTTCCCCCTTTAATGTAAACCCAATCATTACATAGAAAATAATTTAAATTAAATTCAGATCAGAATGATGAAATATCAATAAAAGAAAAACTAAAATGAGGCCACAATAAAAATTGCAAGATATCCCCTCCGTCCCCGAGTTGCCTTTCGACCACAAATTTCTTTAAAATGACAGCAATTTTGGATTAAAACTGATAAAAATATTAAAATTTCACACCTTGCCCCAAATTTTACTATAATTTGTATGAGATTCTGACATTAACTTTACATCGGCCCGAGTTTCTATACCTGCCCCACCATCCCCACCCGCACATTGTTATAGTCTTGTTTTCTGATGGAATATAATGGCTATAAAATTTATTATTCTCTTAAAAATCGAATAGTCGAGCTGCGCTGTTCTCCGACAGCTCTTGTTTGTTGTTGCTGTCTTCAGTGTGTTTTTCTTTAATTTCATAAGTTGACTGACCTTGGCGAAAAAAAGAATCACTGCCCATTTATGAAATCCTGGGTCGGGAAACAGCAAGCAAATATTTTTTAAGGATGGCCTAGGTGTAAACGTATTATGTTGATATTGTTTTATTGATTCTTATTACGTCAGTGGGGGCATTCGTGGCCGAGTGGTTACAGTATCTGTCTTGAAATCACTTGCCTCTCACCGCTGTGAGCACAAGACCTCGTGGGACCAGGAATTTTTATTTTCGGAAACTATCCGTCGATGGTTCTACCCAGATGCCAGCCCATGCACAAGAATTGCCTGCAGGGGCACCTGGGGTCTTCCTCCACCAATGGAGGAAGCTTGAAAGTTCTCATATGACCTTAGCTGATGGGTCGACTATAAAATCCGATTCAATTATTAGGTCTGACACCTCTAATTAATTGTTTGAATACTTCGGTCACACGTTTCCGGCGGCATCTTATTTAAGCCAAATTAACGTATGTAAAATGGCATATAATGTCTACTATGAGTCTGTCACGTAGAGAATCGAATAATTATAATTGATGTATCTGAGTAACATGTGCAACCCAATATTTTAATATTATGAAATGTTCTAAAAGAATGTTGGCCTTCTTGTGTCACCGACTGAATGATATTATCAATATCACTAAAACTTCTCATTTTATCTCAATGTCAACGATAATATCAATCGAAATGTTAGCATGTGTTTATTTAAGATAAACGGCGAGCTAGTGCAAACTATTCGTGTTAACACAAATATGTAATTGTTACGTGGATAAGTCACTTTAAAGGGACATACAGCATAACATCTGCGGGATTTCGTTAGAAGTTGTTTTAGCCCGGTGCAGAATAGGGCATGCCCGTTATTCATATGTATTACAAGATGAGCCTTGGCCGGAATGTATACCCTGTTTTGCACTGTTAACGGTCTAACATATATTATTAGATTGTGTAGACTTTGATCCTATACGCCAAGGCTCTGCCCAGCTACTAGTATGAATGAGTTGTTTGATAAAATTTATTTCATTCTTGTTTTATATTTCTTTAAGTCGTCGTGTTTAAGATAAAATATAGAAATAAAGTATTAATCTGATAAGAAACATTATGACATGAATTATTATCATTTAATGGTTTATGCTATCATAGTTATGTTGAAAGAGGGCGATAATTCTGAAAGAACAATTATAATTGACAGTGCCGACATGCATTGTCTAGCTCCGTCCTGTAAGGTTCACAGGTTATGGTCCCACACACTTGTACAATATATGTTTTGCTTTTTGCTTGTTTGTCCTATTTCTAGAGAATTAAACTATAAATATATTAAACCTTATTATTGCCAATGGCCAAATATGAAAAAACTTTGATTCGCTGATGACATCAAAGTCAAAATGCACAGTTGTAAATTTAGCGAAATTTATACTTGTATTCTATGCTCTCTAACTAAGAATAATACATAATCAAAAAATTCTGATATTAAATTGAATTTCTTATTTTTCATTACAGCCATTTTGAAATAATGTGCTTTTCAGTAAATCTGATATAATGTAATTGTTTATCTGTTTAATATGGATAAGTGTACAGGTTGTAGGAACGTGTTGGGACTGAAAAAAAAATATAAAAAAAAATCTGAAAAAAATGATCTAAAAAATAAAAAATTGTTTTTTCAAATTGATTTTTTTTAGATTTTTTTTTCAAATTTTTTTTTCTATTTTTTTTTTGGCAGTCTCGACACGTTCCTTCAACCTGTGGATAAGTGTTCACATTCTCATTATCTTCATATTTTCATGTAATTGTGTAGGCTATAAATATGTGTTGTATGTTTAATTGCTGAAAAAAAGATATTTGTATATTTTGTATGTTTTGCAGGAGAGTGGTACCAACCAGCTAGACGATAATGTGATGAAACCTAAATTGACACGTGACAGTATAAAGGCTGATTTATCAGGAATATATGCTGGAAATTGCTGAAAGTCACTTATTATGTTTATACCAATAGACCTATGCATGGACTAAACCAATAGACCTATGCATGAACTAAACCTCATAAAAATATGAAGAATCTGATTTGCTCGGAACGTAATAATTTTGGATTTTTCTTCAATATATTCAATCCGGAATTGTCTAAATTCTGTTAAATCCGGATTCGAATAAAACATTTAGTTCAAACTGATTGATGAAAAACCCAGCATGAATCATGAGTCGTGAAGAAGAACTCAAGAATAAACTGTATCGTAACTGGGTCAAAGCAGCGCTAGGTCTCAAATACTTGAAGTCCGGTTTAGTGAGTTTTGTGGACATTTCTTGAATAACATCGGTAACACACTAGGGTTACACAAAGTTACATGTGGCCAGTGTACCTATGCAAATGTTTTGCCATGCCTTACATGGGGAATATGTAGAGTTAAAAAAAAACTCTGCACTTGCCATGGCAGTAATCCTACAAAATGTCCAAACAAAATATGCGATGAAATATACAAGAAGATCGTTGCCGAACACCGCTATGGGTTACCGTCATGGAAGAACACTGATGTCTCGAAATGGTGCACCGAGCCGTGGGAAATTGCGAAATGCTTCATGTCTGAGTCGGGATATAAGAACTCTGCTACGTCAGCAGAGACCGATTGCACCGGCATCCTCAGTGTGGCCATAAATGGACGGTTCATGCAGAATGTCTTGGCTGCTCCAATAAAATCTCCTGTGGATATGTTCACAAAGGTTGGTAAATTACTTTTAAAGGGTCCTCCAAATTGAAAAATAAAGTGATTTTAAATGAAAGCTTATTATAAAAGAATATCAATGTCATCGTCCGTTTTCTCAAAAACCGTTGATAAATGCAAGTTTTACAGGTATGAAGTTTACCTGTACACAAAAAAAACTGGTGCGCGATCGATCTTCGGAAAATGACGTCATAAGGAACGACCAATCACATCTTCCGTACAAACTACCTAATTTACATAATCAATTATGGCGCGTATCTATGTGTAAATAAACCGTTACTCTTGTTTGATGTCCATTTTTCTCATATAGCCTAAGTGTTTTAAACCCTGGAATATTATTGATATGTTCATGTCTTCATCATGGTGAAAAGGTGCTCATTAAGCTTTTGTAGAAAAAGTAAACAGGAAGGCAGTGTAAGTCTACACACATTTTCATGTTGCCGTCATCGAACTAAATGGATTGAACTTGTTTTGCAAAACGGTGTGAAATGGAATTTTTCAGAGCACTCTCGCGTATGTTCGGACCATTTTACTGAGAAAGATTTTGATGACTCTTATGAAACGACAAACAGATTACATTTACTCTATCAGTTTAGACGGGATAACATAATTAATTGTTTTGGTTTCCGGAAATATAACTTTCCAAAATTAATTCATATTTGCCAATGTCCGAATATTTTGAGAGGGAACGGTAAATTAACATTCTACGGTAAGTATTTTTAACTGTGATGTTCGGGGGGCAATCTCACCTTCGTTGTTTACGGTAATTACGAAAATCCATCCATTAATGATCACTTATTGCTAATTATGCGGCTATTCTATAAACGGTACTCAACTTGGGCAAGCTGTAAAACCTGTGAAATCAGTACACTGAGACACACTTTACACGCGGGTAGAGTGCGGTACACTGTTTGATCTGCGGAACTGTCACGTTCTAGTCACAAGTGTAGTTATATGCTGGCTAATGCGGACTGTGTAATAGTATACTGGGCTATATGCGATTCAATCCACAACAGTGAACTAATAAAAAATGTGTAAACAATTAACTAATGAACAATTATGACATCTAGTTTATTATAAAAAAATATTATATTTTGTTTGAAATGTAGCAATGAACTTTATTGAATAATGAGACAATGCAATTTTAAAACATGTTGATTATTTTATTACAAAATAAAAACATACAAGGTATTGCAGAAAATATTTTAAAATTATAAAATAGTCGTGTTCCTTTATCCATTTAATTGCACCATCATGTCGAAGCTAAAAAAACAAAGCATGTCATGCTTATAGTATGAAATAAAAAATAGTTCATGAGTCTGTACAAACAGACATCAAATCGCACAGCACTTTACCTGTGTGAGCGAGACCGTATTTTTTTGCTGGTAATGCCAGATAATGGAATGGCCCACTAGCTACGACAGCGACAACACAAAACAACCCGTAACACCTACATTGGAATGGTTATACCTGGTTTAGACAATTGTTTCAACACGCGCCTGACCGATTACACAAACTTATAGCATGGGTCAGTTATAATGTAATTGTTTCAAAATGACTCGTTAATAACAGTAAAAAATCACGATCAAAAACGGTTTATTTAATTGCATCAAACAAGTAACAATTAAATTCATTGAAGTATATTCTGCTGCCTCTGTTTGTCATTATCGAAATGCAATCAGCAATTAGAAGTCTTTGATCGTAATTTTAACCTGTCATTTTCGGCGAATAATTCATCTTTTCCCGGTGTCCGAATTTATAAAAGCATCAAAACTATTGAAATCAGATTGATTTCTTAATATGTCCGAGCACTAGTTTTATTATTTTCTTCAATTAATTAGGTGTCCGGAATTAATGAGTGTCCGGACTCATTGAGTAAATACAGTAGGTATCAAAACTTATAAAACCAATGCTGAAACCTGACGCAATTCACCGATTCTCCGATTTGCAGACCCACAGACGGAGACACAGTCACAGGATGAAGACATTGAAAAATCTAATATCATGAGTTTATTTGTATTATTCGTTTATTGTTTTCATTTATACTTTATACGCTCAGAATCAAAGTGGATGGGGTACACAAAATGTTGATTGTCCACTTCGCTCGCATTGTTTACTTGGTTTGTGTCCGCCATTTTGGTTTCTAACGAACCATAGGTAATGCGTGACGTCAACGGGGTTTTTCCATTCGGCTGTTTCCGTGAAACCTCAGTTACGTTTCCGTGACAGGTGTGTATTAGGGGCAAATGTGCCGTATGGATTCGTGATTTACCGATGAACGAATAGGTTTACGATTTTGACCGAAGTATTTTTAGAAACTGCTAATCATTATCTTTGTAATACAAAGGAAAGTTATTTCAATTTGGAGGACCCTTTAACATATTAAGATAATGGGATTTTCATATTAACATATCGATTAACAGGGGCGTAGCTTGGCCTTTTTGACGGAATAGGCCCACAGTTAAAGTAATTATGCTATGGTGGTCCGGGGACATGCCCCCCCCCCCCCCCACTCACCCCCACGATTTTTTTTTGATGTTAGAATGCATTAGGTGCGTGCTGACGTATATTTTAGACTTTAAGAAGGGCAAAGATAACTAAACAAATATATATGAAAATGATATTTTCTGTTTACAACGCCGTTATACAGCCCCTCCCCCACCCCCTTCATCCTCCCACCCCCCGATTTTTAATTTTTCTATTTCTGAAAATTAGGCGTAGGCCCGGGCCTACAGGGCCTACGCAGAGCTACGCCAATGATTAAAAAATGTTTCAATGAAATAAGCCAATAAATAAATATTTTAAATTGTCCTGAAATGACAGTTTGATTAATTGTCTTCTTGAGTCGACCGAAATCAATGTAGTACTGTTTACAAAACTGTGTTTATGCTACATATTGTTCACTTTATCATAATACTCGACATAATAAAGCCATTTCCTATGCCAATGTGTTGTACATGTATATATAACAGGCGTATGGGATGACTGGTTCAGGTTGAACACATGGTATGTTTCATAATAGATTCACCTTAAGTTGATGTGTTTTATCTTTTCATTCTAGAAAAGACCGGACGGACGGTAAACTATTGCAACATGTTCCTAAATCCTTTAAGGCGGGTACCGTTTGATGAATGTTCTTCACTCTGTTTTGTCGTGCCCTTAACGGCTTTCCCCTTGAAGCTCTGACTTCAGACAAGTCATCGAGTACATATCTGATTTGCCTCTTAGGCTTAACTTATTTTTTGATAATATTATATACATGAACATTTCTGTGTTTTTTCTTATAACACCTATCCACGTTTTCTCTAATGTAAGGGGTTAACTCGGTGGGGATTATTTTTTATTTACACTGTCACGTTGTTTAGGGATGATGACAGGGTAAGAGTGAGGTTTGATGCACCCTTGAACCGGTTTAAACTTCCCGGTGGTCCCTTTTGCCACTGACCGTTCCGAGGCGGTACCCCTGTTGTCAACCCTTATATGTTTGTGATGTGCTTTTTTCCCTGAATGTGTTTGTGATGTACTTTTTTAATCACCTTTGCGGTGTAATACTTGTTTGAGTGACAGTATTCTGTGAATGCTACTCTTCCTGTTGACTTACAACGACTATCGAGATGCATACCGAGATAAAATATGATTAAATATAGAATATGATTAATAATGAGTTGTTTCAAGAAAAGATTACCTATAATCGGTACGTTTTGTGGATCGAATTACTCCAGTTGCTTTTAAAGTTTGAGTTACATTGGTTTAAAAATACGTCCAATGTCTTTATGTGATAATACTTTATGTAACCGGGTACAGGTAAATGGTGAATAATCGATTCCTAGCCGTATGTCCTCGATAGCTCAGTGGTTAGAGTGCTGGTACGGTAAGCCAGAGACCCTGGGTTCTAGTCCCGGTTGAGGCACGATTTTTCACCACCTGTTATATTTAGGGGCTCGTCTGGGAGCATCCTGAGAAACACCAGCAGTGGTTCTACTGTATAATTAGAAATTCAGGGATGAATTTCAGTCTGGTGTGGGTGTATGTAACCGGTTACAGGTAAACGGTGAATACTCGATTCCTTACCGTCCGTATGTTTTCGATAGCTCAATGGTTAGAGCGCTGGTACGGTAAACCAGAGACCCTGGGTTCGAGTCCCGGTTAAGGAACGATTTCTTTCACCATCTGTTATATTAACACCAGCAGTGGTTCTGCTGTATAATTAGCAAATCAGCAACGAATTTCAGTCTGATGAGGGTGTATGTAACTGGGTACAGGTAAATGGTATTCGATTTCTAACCGTATGTCCTCGATAGCTCAGTGGTTAGAGCGTAGTAGTAAGCCAGAGACCCTGGGTTCGAGTCCAGGTTTAGGCACGATTTTGTCAACAACTGTTACATTTATTCTGTAAATGTGTAAATTTAAACGTATGTTAAACAAAAGACGATTAACGCTCTGACACCCTTACTGTTTACAGAACAGAGAGGCGCGTAACACCATCATGCATTCGCCTAAGTTGGAAGTCACAGACGCCCAGCTCGGACAATACATCGATGACATGATTGATCTCCTGAATGACAGTAAACAGCTGGTGAATCACCCCGATGCTGTCACTGCCAGACAGAATCTTAAACAGGTAGGTTATATTGTAGACGTATTATTAACAAACATATACTATTGAAGAATCATATATCGCGGGTTGAACGCGATACTATGCTAAGTGCATTTTAGTAAAGATTACAGGAGATGCAACATTTTCATTTTCTTAGTGAAGATGCATTATATTATTTATTCTCACACGGGTCTGCTACTTTTTTCTTTTGTTTGTGTTTGTTTACTGTTATCCTGCCCGCAGCACCAATACATTATACATAATAGAATTCCAATCAAAAAGGAATCTCAAACAAATAATGTCAACATTCAGAAAAATAAGTAAACGATACACTTAAATGTTATTGTAAAAATATACAAAAAATCATAATTAGAAACACCTCATTGTAGTTTTCAAGGTGCCGGGTTTCAACTAAATTCTGTTTAGTTCATTGGACTCAATGTTTCCTCATTCAGGGCACAGCATTTTGTTAGAAACTGGGACCATACGTTCACCATCTAATGCATACCATCTTCGAGATGGCTCCAATTTTCGTACTATTGACATTTTAAATATTGAGATCTGCTCAACCCGGTGCTAGAGGGCATAGCAAGCATTTTGTCACCAGTGTTCATGCAAGTCTCAATCAAACCGAGATTGCAATATCTTTTTGTATTTATCGTGTTTGGCGATTTCCAAATTGTTCATTTCATACATTAGGTACATCGCAAAATGACATTGAAACAACGTGACTTTCAAATATAAAAGAAAAACAAATACCCTTTATATCAGAGTACTCAAATGCCAAATTATCGGAACCAATCACAATAATTCCTTATAGTTTTGTATAATATTTTTTGAAATATCTTAACGTTGTATGGTTTAAAAAATGTTGCCTTATATAAGGCTCGAACCCTGAACCTTCGGTTCAGTAGACACATAGTAGACGACGCTCTAACCGACTGGCGCAGTTGGTTTGTTGCGGTATTAAATAGAATATAAAAATGCCACGATCTGCAATGTGATTGGTTCCGATCATTTGGCATGTGAGCGATCTCATATGCATTGAATGATATCATGCAATGTACAGCACCGATATACGATGCGTCCGATTGTATTTGTTACAAGGGTATATCCTAGTTAATTTGTGTGAATAACTAAAAAATTTGAGTCATATAATTAAAGGAATTTATATACGACAAAATACGAAACTTGACGAAAATTACTAGTTTACTCGCTAAGTCTCACAAATAAGTAATGGTTCCATATGTTTTCATATGAAATTAACACACACTTATATAAGATTCTTCGTATATCTTTGTGTCTATATTTCAGTTGAAGACAGATAAACTGGTAATTTCAACAAGAGATGAGCTTGAAATGCGCCAAGAAGCTTTAGATGCTATAGAACAAAAGAAGCAAGAGGCTCTACAAGATTTAAAAAATAAACTTTTCGAAAGTGTGGAGTTCATATCATCAGCAGAGTCGAATGCAAAGGAATCACTAGTAAGCCTATATGATGTACAAAGAAAAAACCTAGATGAGGCAAATATCAAATCTGTATCTGGCATAGACAAGAGTGCTCTTGATGCCAAAATAAGTGTTCAGACAAAGCTTGATGAATCGTTGGACATTATAAAGACTAACATGGAAAAGGCGATGACTGCTCTCGACGACAGTCGAGACAATGCTGTATCTGACATTGACAAGCATGCTGCGGATGCCGTAGCACTGACGAGTCTTAACCAGACACTAAACACCTTCGTACAGAATCAGGTTGAGTGTCATCAGGAACAGTCAAGTATTCAGAAACGGTTAATCCGGATTCAGCAGGTATGTGATGTAAAGTGGTAATCTGAGCCTTCTCTGACTAAAAGCATTTTCCTTCTTTTTATTTACTACTTTATGTTGATTTTTTAGACTCAGTCATAGATTTTCGGCCCGTGTCTATAACGGCTTCAATTTATTTTCCTTAATTCATTACCAGATATCCATAAATCAATATTTAATGTACCTACTCCCATAACTATATATAATTGCACCAGTGGCGATTGTATTGTCGAAATAAAGCATTAATTTTTCGATATCCGGAATGGGTCCCAAATTATCAGTCATTGCTACTTTACATAGTCTCACGATAACGTGAAGCCGTAGATCTCAAGATTATGTATAGCAGCAATGGTGGACACCGAATTTCGCTGAACAAAATTAACCCATTATTATTAACACACTGAATGGGACCAACCTACTTATGTAATACAGTTTTGATTAGAGAAGACACAAAATTTGTTCTTTGTTTGTGGTGCAGTGCGGTACCATTGCATTTAGGTGCTGTGTGATTTCTGTATGACCATTTTTCACAGTTAAACATTGTTGTGTAGTGTTTTAAATTATTATATTGCTTTATAATGGTAAATGTGTTTATTACTTTAACCTTATTCTTACATAAGCACCGATCATGATCACTTGCTGCTTGTCAGAACAATAACAAAACAAGCAACCGTTATAACTTCAGGAATATGATTATTATGAAACTGTTGGTGGCAGAGGTAAAAAAATGTATTGATAAACAAATTACACCGTTGGAATGTTAATGTGACACATTAGGTTGGTTTATGAATATGAAGACCCGCGGTTAAGTGGGCAGCCAGCTGGTGAATTTCTTTCTTTTTCTTTTTTTTAAATTAAGGCAATTACCCTGAAGGTACAACGCCATATGAAATATTGAAATTTTTAAAAAAAAGGCTTTGAACACTTCAGAAAAGGCTGTTCTTAGTATAGCGTATGAGCGCAATAAGTCATCATAATCTTTCAACGCAACCTACCAGAGCCTCGTATCATGTCATGTTATCCAAAACGTTTATTTACGTTAAGAATTCACAGTCACGCTATATATAGTATGTTCTGGCTGTTTATTTTTTACAATCAGTTTCTTGGCCCTTAATGTTATTCTTACCTAAATGTTTGAAAACTCGATCATCACATACGCTGGTTTACCTTTGCAGGAACTATCACAGTGTCAGCTTGATATTGGGAATCTACAGACAGATATGCAGTCTGTGAAGGACAGGCACTGTGTAAGGGTGCAGCAGCTTCAAGCCTATTTGCAGAGGAAAGACAGTAAGTGTATAATTGTACCCGGAACTATAATTCTAATGACAGAATAAATGCATTGATCGATATCCCCAGTGACTGCCTTATTGTTTTATTGATTGCAGAAAAAAAGCCAATACAAACTTAAAAACTAGGTTTATGTATAATATGAAGCAATTTTCATCAGGCAGTATTTATTGATAGTTAATTCGTACTCTAGAAACCAAAACATAATATCAACTTACCAGTAAATAATAACACTATTGATTTGTAGTCGGGAGGCATTTTACGGCCTCCACACTGCACTAAACAAACGCTAGTTTTAATGTCAATAAATACTGAAAAGGGGATCCCTTGAAAGCAACAAACACAAACAAGAGATAAAAATAGCAGACTCAGTTTTATGAGAGGTATTGTATAAAAAGACACATCTCTTACACCACCTAGCACGGTTGCATAAAGAGTTCTTTGCCAGTATTTTAGTTAAACTCTGGAAATATCAACATATACAAACTTATATGTCCAGAAAGTTATAAACCGAGCTCCAGCTCTTATGGTATTTTGTTTGTATAAATAGAAATATGGGGAAAACGACAACAATCTTCTCAAGAACCATTGTGTATATTTCAACAGTGTTTTTCAGAAGTGATAATTACATCAGATTTGTTTAATGATGTTCCCAAAGTAAACTAGACCCCGGACGTCCAAAGTTTGCATTTAGAGATTAAAGGGAAAATATCTTAAAAAGCTTCTTCTATTTTTGGCTTACCTTGTCTATTTGGATTACTCTTCTTTTCAAGAACGGCTGATTTAGACATTTAAAATGATCGCCAACGCCTAGACTATCAAGTTTATTGAAATAAAATTCCCGGGTCAAACATGGCCTTGTCCTTGGAGTTCAACATTTGTTACTGAAGAGTTTGCATGTTTTGCATAGACTTACAGGAAACGAGTTTCTTCTCTGAAACTCAAGGCACAGAGTTCTCATGTATTACATGTAGCATCAGCTTACGGTCCTCTAGCAAATTATTGAAATGGTGACTCTGGGTTCAAATTTGGCCCCGCCCCAGTGGTTGCAGTTTTACCTAGACTTATATTGGGAAAAACTTAAACAAATCTTCTTCTATGAACCTACAAGAGCCATTGTTTTAATATATTACATTTACTATAAGATTATGGCCCTCTACCAACTTTGTTCAAATGGTGACCCCGAGGTCAAATTTGGGCCCGCCCCAGGGGTCCTATATTTTACATAGATTTATATAGCGAAAAACATAAACAAATATTCTTAGTAGTATATGAAACTTCAAGAGCCAGAGTTTTAATATATTTGCATTTGTTATAGGTTTATGGTCCTCTACTGATTTTGCTGAAATGTTAAACTTGGGGTCAAATTTGGCACCGCCCCATGTGTCACATGCTTTACTTAGACTTATTTAGGGAAAAACAAAAAAGATCTTCTTCTGAAACAATAATAGCCAGAGGTTTGATATTTTGTTATACGCTTATGGTCCTCTACCAAATGTGTTCAAATGTTGAATCTTGAAACTACTAGAGCCGAAGGTTTACAATTTTGTATTTACTATAAGCTATTGGTCCTCTACCAAAGTTTGTTCTAAAGGTGATTATGGTGTCGCATTTGGCACCTCGCCATGGGTCATGGGTTTTACATAGACTTAAATAGAAAACAAATTTAAAAAACATTTTTCTCCGAAATTACCGTAGCCAGAGATTTAAGGTTTTGCATTTACCATAAGCTTATTGTCCTCTACCGAGTTGTTTAAATGGTGGCCCTGATATCTAATTTATCCCCACCCCAGGGATAACATGTTTTACAAGTAATAAGTATAAACGTGGAACAGGAAATGCAGTTTCCACAGAACACAGTAAACCCAAAAACTCGCAAAATGACAAACATGAATGGCAATAATTATAAAGAATGAAGGCACAAACACAAAAAGGGTTGACAATAGGGCTACCGCCTTGGGACGGTCAGTGGCAAAAAAGGCCGCTGGAGGTTTAAACCAGGTTCTAGAATGCATCAAACCTCACGCTTACCATACTGTCATCCCAATAAAACGGGACAGACTTACATAGGGAAAAACTTTAAAATATTTTTTTCTCAAACAACAAGGCATATAAAATGTAGCATCAGCTTATGTTCCTCTACCAAGTTTGTTCAAATGGTGATCCTGGGATCACATCTAGACCCGCCCCAGGAAATACAGTTTTACATGGCGTTGTATAGGAAAGTCTTTAAAAATCTTCCCTGAAACTAGAAGAGCTTAAGGTTTAATATTATGCAGTTATCATAAGCTTATGATCCTCTACCAAGTTTGTTCAAATGGCGACCCTGACATTATATTTGGTTGCCGCTTCAGCAATCGCATGTTTTACATAACCTTCTATATAGAACAATTTAAAAATCTCTGTGACCTACGATATATAACTCTCATAAGTATAGTGCATGCAGCATAATAGTATGGTCCTTTACCATTTTTAGCTCGACTATTCGAAGAATAAGAGAGCTTATGTAATCACCCCGGGGTCGGCGTCGGCGTCGGCGTCGGCGTCGGCGCCCCACATTCAGGTTTGCGTGTAAGCTGTGTTTACAAGTCTATATCTCTTACATTTCTTATCCTAGCACAACCAAATTTGGCCATGGGCTTCCTTATAGCATTATCTTAAGGGCTGCTTAAGTAATTTTGGTTCCTGTTATCCCTGGGCTCCCATGGAACCCAAATTCTGATAGCCCTTAAAATGTGTCTGTTTCACATCAAATTTTGCGTGTAAGCTGTGTTTACAGGTCTATATCTCTTACATTTCTTGTCCTAGCTGAACTAAATTTTGGAATTGGTTTCCTTATAGTATGTTGTAAAGGGTTGGATAAGTAATTTTGTCTTTTGCAAATTCTGGGCTCCCATGGAACCCAAATTGTGATGGCCCATAAAATGTGCAATAAAGGCAGATCTAGGTTTGCATGTAAGCATGTATATATCTATAATTTTGGTTTGGGATTTGTTATAGCATTATGCATCTTATTACTTCACCCATATTGAGGCATGGGCTGCCTCCTCTCCCCCCCACCGCCCCCCCCCCCCACTTTTTTTTTTTTTTTTTTTTTACATATTTCTGTGTTGCTTTTGTCAATTCCTACACATATATGTTGCAACCCTCCCTGCACCCACCACCCCACCCCACGCCTCTCACCCCATCACCTCCCCACCCCCATCCCGCCCAGACTTGAAACTTTTTTTTTTTTTTTTTTTACATATTTCTGTGTTGCTTTTGTCAGTTCTAATACATGTATGTTGCAACCCTCCCCACTCCCCCCCCCCCCACTGCCTCTCACTCCATCACCCCACCCACCACGCCCCACACTTGATTTTTGATTTTTTTTTAAAAATATTTCTTTGTTGTTTTAGTCAATTCTTACACACATAAACCTCCACAAACCCCAACTGATTCCCGCCTCTCACCCCATCACCCCCACCACCCCACCCCCACCCCTCCCCAGACTTGAAACTTTTTTTTTTTTTTACATATTTCTTTGTTGTTTAGTCAATTTTCACAAAATCCACACAACCCTACCCCCCAACCCCCCCACCCCCACCCACTCCTGCCTCTCACCCTATCCCTGCTCCCCCACACACCACCACTTGAAACTATTGTTTTACATATTTCTGTGTTGTTTTAGCAATTCTTACATACGTGTTCCCCCCACCCCCTCCTCAAACCCACTCCCGCCTCTCCCCCACCCGTTCCCCCACCCACACCAAACCCCACTTGTAAATCTAATTTTTTTTTCTTCAATTTCTGTGTTGTTTTAGTCAATTCTTACACATATATGTGTTGCCCCCCCCCCCCCCCCCCTCCCGTTCCCACCCACCCCCAACCCCCACTTGCCTCTCAACCCACCCCCCCTCCCCCCACACACACACACTTGAACTTTTTTGTTTTTTTTTACATATTTCTTTGTTGTTTTAGTCAATTCTTACACTTGTTGCCCTCCCCACCCCACACCTCTACCCCATCCCACTCAAACTCGATTTTAAAAAAAAATAAAATTTCTTCATATTTTTGTGTTGTTTTGGTGAAGTATTACATAGCTTCTTACACATATATGTTGCTCTCACCACCGCCACTCCCCCCACCATCCACCCCCGCCTCTCTCCACCCCCACCCCGCACCCCACTCAAAACTCGTTTTTAGCTCTACTGGCCGAAGGCCAGCAGAGCTTATGGGATGCCGAGTTGTCCGTCGTCCGTCAGTTGTCCGTCGTCCGTCGTTAACTTTTGTCTCGTTAAGACGATAGGGCCTTCAATTTTCATCCTATCTTTACCAAACTTTACCACATTGTTAATATAAATGAACGCTCGGACAAGTTCAAAAACCAGCCAAATTGGACCAGTAAGAGCGGAGTTATGGTCCTTGATTTAGTTAAAAACGCTATATTGCTATTATTTGCCTCGTTAAGACGATAGGGCCTTCGTTTTTCATCCTATCTTTACCAAGCTTTACCACATTGTTAATATCAATGAAAGCTCAGACAAGTTCAAAAACCAGTCATATCGGAATAGTAACAGTGGAGTTATGGCCCTTGATTTAGTTAAAAATGCTATATTTTGCCTCGTTAATATGATAGGGGCTTCATTGTTCATCCGATCTTTACCAAACTTTATCAGATTGTTAATGTCATTGAATGCTCGAACAAGTTTGAAAACCAGCCTTATCGGACCAGTAACAGCGGAGTTATGGCCCTTGATTAGGTAAAAATGATATATTTTGCCTCGTTAAGACGATAGAGGCTTCATTGTTCATTCGATCTTTACCAAACACTATCAGATTGTTAATATCAATGAAAGCTAGGACAAGTTCGAAAACCAGCCATATCGGACTAGTAACAGCGGAGTTATGGCCCTTTATTTAGTTAAAAATGCTATATTTTGCCTCGTTGTCCGTCGTCCGTCCGTCCGTCCGTCGTTAACTTTTGTCTCGATAAGACGATAGGGCCTTCATTTTTCATCCGATCTTTACCAAACTTTAACAGGTTGTTAATATCAATGAAAGCTCTGATGAGTTCGAAAACCAGCCAGATCGGACAAGTAACAACGGAGTTATGGTCCTTGATTTAGTTAAAAATGCTATATTGCTATATTTTGCCTCGTTAAGACGATAGGGCCTTCATTTTTCATCCTATCTTTACCAAACTTTACCACATTGTTAATATAAATGAACGCTCGGACAAGTTCAAAAACCAGCCAAATTGGACCAGTAAGAGCGGAGTTATGGTCCTTGATTTAGTTAAAAACGCTATATTGCTATTATTTGCCTCGTTAAGACGATAGGGCCTTCGTTTTTCATCCTATCTTTACCAAGCTTTACCACATTGTTAATATCAATGAAAGCTCAGACAAGTTCAAAAACCAGTCATATCGGAATAGTAACAGTGGAGTTATGGCCCTTGATTTAGTTAAAAATGCTATATTTTGCCTCGTTAATATGATAGGGGCTTCATTGTTCATCCGATCTTTACCAAACTTTATCAGATTGTTAATGTCATTGAATGCTCGAACAAGTTTGAAAACCAGCCTTATCGGACCAGTAACAGCGGAGTTATGGCCCTTGATTAGGTAAAAATGATATATTTTGCCTCGTTAAGACGATAGAGGCTTCATTGTTCATTCGATCTTTACCAAACACTATCAGATTGTTAATATCAATGAAAGCTAGGACAAGTTCGAAAACCAGCCATATCGGACTAGTAACAGCGGAGTTATGGCCCTTTATTTAGTTAAAAATGCTATATTTTGCCTCGTTGTCCGTCGTCCGTCCGTCCGTCCGTCGTTAACTTTTGTCTCGTTAAGACGATAGGGCCTTCATTTTTCATCCGATCTTTACCAAACTTTAACAGGTTGTTAATATCAATGAAAGCTCGGATGAGTTCGAAAACCAGCCAGATCGGACAAGTAACAACGGAGTTATGGTCCTTGATTTAGTTAAAAATGCTATATTGCTATATTTTGCCTCGTTAAGACGATAGGGCCTTCATTTTTCATCCGATCCTTACCAAACTTTATCAGATTGTTAATGTCAATGAAAGCTCGGTCAGGTTCGAAAACTAGCCAGATCGGACCAGTAACAGCGAAGTTATGGCCCTTGATTTTGTTAAAAAATGCTATAATTTGCTTGGTCATACGATAGGGCCTTCATTTTGCATCTGATCTTTGCCAAACTTTACCAGATTTTATGACTTTTTTTATATTATTGTCTATTTATTTTTTGAATTTAATTTTTTTTATTTTTTTTTATTTTTTTTCATAATTTTTGATTTTTATTGTCTCTACTGGCCAAGTTCGAAAACCAGCCAGATCGGACCAGTAATGGCGGAGTTATAGCTCTTGATTTAGTTAAAAATGCTATATTTTGCCTCTGTAAGATGATAATCACTCGCTGCATTGATGTTATCAGAGCCATATAAGCCAGTAGAGCGTCCACAGGCCCTCTTGGGCCTCTTGTTTTTTTATTTTTATATTTTTTTTACATATTTCTGTGTAGTTATGGTCAATTCTTACACATAGTTCTGTTGTGCTCCCAACCCCACCCCACATTGTTCTAGCCTTGTTTTCTGATGGTATATACTAGCTATAAATTTATTATTCTCCGAAAAATCGAATAGTCGAGCTGCGCTGTTCTCCGACAGCTCTTGTTTTTCAAATGGTGACCTTGGAGTAAAGTCTGTGGACGTGGAGGGTCACATATTTATATTAGTTGTATAGGAATATCTTTAAAATCTCTTCTCTGAAATGACATGAGCTAGAGATCTAATATTTTGCGAGTTTATTCAGATTGTGACCATGGCCCCACCGCAGAGATCATATGTTTTACATAGACTTTAATAGGAAACAAATATTTTCTTCTCTGAAACCATAGTTATACACTTAGTGAGCATGAACAGCTGGATACAACCATCCAAACAGCATCGTCCCCAGGGTCCATCCCCACCACTGGGGACAAATCCTGGTTCATAATTGAAAACCGTTGAGATCCCACCCTATTACCATAAATACACTTAATCCACATACATCCAACCAGCATCGGCCCTGGGGTCTATCCCCATCCCTGGGGCAAAACCCCTCGGTCATGACTTGAAAACTGTTGAGATCCCTACCATATAACCATATATAAACTTACGGGGCATGAACAGATGTATACAACCATCCAACCAGCATTTGCCTCTGGGTCCATCTCCACCCCTGGGACTTGGTCCCTGGGTCATAATTTTGAAACCATTGAGATCCAACCTATAACTATATAAACACCTACTGGGCCTGACCATTTTAAGGCAGTTGTGAGAATTTTGATGTTGCACCATTGACTGCGTGTTCTCACTCTTTTATGAAATTATCAGCTTGTTTGAAGAAAATCATCATTGCGAATATAATGTGAGCGATTAACTGGAATGGTATTTGACCTATGTTCATGCAGTTACACACACATCTTCAGCTGACCTCATGGAATGTTGTTATATATAACAATGATCTATGACTTACTTTCGACAGAGTTGTGCCACTTTTCATAAAACTTTTACCTGAAACCTAACTAAAGTCATAATTGGCCATTACTTGAACAATACTTTATATAATTAATTGCTTCAGAGAATGCATTTCATTAAAATGTTGCAGAAACTAAATCGTTTTAACATTTTTAATGGAACAATAGTTATATAAACATGATAAAGATGTATAATAAATGATTCCTTAAATGTACTAGTATTTTGGCAAATCCAGTGCGAATTATGTGCTGATAATTTCTCCTACGAAATTCTTTATCTTTTATGAAGTCGGAACGTTGCAATCATGCAACATTTATGAAAGTAAAATTGCATATTCGTAAAAATTATGTAAAGCAAACGTCGTCGTCTTCCGTCCGTCACACGTAAAATTGCAAACTACAATGGCCATAACTTGAAATTTATTTGACCTATGTTTTTGAATCTTCATCAATATCTTCATTTCGGCAGTTATGCCTCTTTTCATAAAATGTTAACCTGAAATCTGACTTAGCTCTAGCTCATAACTTTGAATAAGCACATGGCAGGCGGCAAAAATGTTTTGTGGAACACCCTTATAGTTTTTAATACAGTTGCTTCTTTCCTATAAATCTGTGGGAAGGGGTTTATCTAATGTTGACAAAACTTGTCACCGTATAATATTGTTATAAAATGGACAGATTCTGGATCCTATGATGACATCTACCTAAATCCTCAAAGGACGGTAGCGTAATGTCTGATGCTTATCTTAGGTTTTGTCTTGTCGTACCCTTGTCGTACCCGTACCCTTAGGTACGGCAAGACAAAGGCTTTTATTTTCATATTCATATAAACATGATAATTTATGTTTTATATATATATTTAGTGTTGTAAATTCGGACAATTTTCATAATCATCGAATTGAATCAGCGTGGACTGTTCAATACATAATCGGTAAATAATCGCAAGATTTTTTTTAGCAGAACAGCATTTGATAACAATAATACGGTAACAGTAGCTGTATTAAACATCATTTGATAACAATAATACTGTTATAGTAGCTGTATTAAACATCATTTCATAACAATAATACTGTTATAGTAGCTGTATTAAACATCATTTGATAACAATAATACTGTAATAGTAGCTGTATTAAACATCATTTGATAACAATAATACTGTAATAGTAGCAGTATTAAACATCATTTGATAACAATAATACTGTTATAGTAGCTGTATTAAACATCATTTGATAACAATAATACTGTTATAGTAGCTGTATTAAACATCATTTGATAACAATAATATTGTAATAGTAGCTGTATTAAACATCATTTGATAACAATAATACTGTTATAGTAGCTGTATTAAACATCATTTGATAACAATAATACTGTTATAGCAGCTGTATTAAACATCATTTGATAACAATAATACTGTAATAGTAGCAGTATTAAACATCATTTGATAACAATAATACTGTAATAGTAGCTGTATTAAACATCATTTGATAACAATAATACTGTTATAGTAGCTGTATTAAACATCATTTGATAACAATAATACTGTAATAGTAGCTGTATTAAACATCATTTGATAACAATAATACTGTAATAGTAGCTGTATTAAACATCATTTGATAACAATAATACTGTTATAGTAGCTGTATTGAACATCATTTGATAACAATAATACTGTTATAGTAGCTGTATTGAACATCATTTGATAACAATAATACTGTTATAGTAGCTGTATTACACATCATTTGATAACAATAATACTGTTATAGTAGCTGTATTAGACATCATTTGATAACAATAATACTGTTATAGTAGCTGTATTAAACATCATTTGATAACAATAATACTGTAATAGCAGCTGTATTAAACGTCATTTGATAACAATAATACTGTAATAGCAGCTGTATTGAACGTCATTTGATAACAATAATACTGTTATAGCAGCTGTATTGAACGTCATTTGATAACAATACTACTGTTATAGTAGCTGTAGTAAACGTCATTTGATAACAATAATACTGTTATAGCAGCTGTATTAAACGTCATTTGATAACAATAATACTGTTATAGTAGCTGTATTAAACGTCATTTGATAACAACAATACTGTAATAGTAGCTGTATTAAACATCATTTGATAACAATAATACTGTTATAGAAGCTGTATTAGACATCATTTGATAAAAATAATACTGTTATAGTAGCTGTATTAAACATCATTTTATAACAATAATACTGTTATAGTAGCTGTATTAAACATCATTTGATAACAATAATACTGTTATAGTAGCTGTATTAAACATCATTTGATAACAATAATACTGTTATAGTAGCTGTATTAAACATCATTTGATAACACTAATACTGTAATAGTAGCTGTATTAAACATCATTTGATAACAATAATACTGTAATAGTAGCAGTATTAAACATCATTTGATAACAATAATACTGTTATAGTAGCTGTATTAAACATCATTTGATAACAATAATACTGTTATAGTAGCTGTATTAAACATCATTTGATAACAATAATATTGTAATAGTAGCTGTATTAAACATCATTTGATAACAATAATACTGTTATAGTAGCTGTATTAAACATCATTTGATAACAATAATACTGTTATAGCAGCTGTATTAAACATCATTTGATAACAATAATACTGTAATAGTAGCAGTATTAAACATCATTTGATAACAATAATACTGTAATAGTAGCTGTATTAAACATCATTTGATAACAATACTACTGTTATAGTAGCTGTATTAAACATCATTTGATAACAATAATACTGTAATAGTAGCTGTATTAAACATCATTTGATAACAATAATACTGTAATAGTAGCTGTATTAAACATCATTTGATAACAATAATACTGTTATAGTAGCTGTATTGAACATCATTTGATAACAATAATACTGTTATAGTAGCTGTATTGAACATCATTTGATAACAATAATACTGTTATAGTAGCTGTATTACACATCATTTGATAACAATAATACTGTTATAGTAGCTGTATTAAACATCATTTTATAACAATAATACTGTTATAGTAGCTGTATTAAACATCATTTGATAACAATATTACTGTTATAGTAGCTGTATTAAACATCATTTGATAACAATAATACTGTTATAGTAGCTGTATTAAACATCATTTGATAACAATAATACTGTAATAGTAGCTGTATTAAACATCATTTGATAACAATAATACTGTAATAGTAGCTGTATTAAACATCATTTGATAACAATAATACTGTTATAGCAGCTGTATTAAACATCATATGATAACAATAATACTGTAATAGTAGCAGTATTAAACATCATTTGATAACAATAATACTGTAATAGTAGCTGTATTAAACATCATTTGATAACAATAATACTGTTATAGTAGCTGTATTAAACATCATTTGATAACAATAATACTGTTATAGTAGCTGTATTAGACATCATTTGATAACAGTATTATTGTTATAAAATGATGTTTAATACAGCTACTATAACAGTATTATTGTTATCAAATGATGTCTAATACAGCTACTATAACAGTATTATTGTTATCAAATGATGTTTAATACAGCTACTATAACAGTTTTATTGTTATCAAATGATGTTTAATACAGCTACTATTACAGTATTATTGTTATCAAATGATGTTTAATACTGCTACTATTACAGTATTATTGTTATCATATGATGTTTAATACAGCTGCTATAACAGTATTATTGTTATCAAATGATGTTTAATACAGCTACTATTACAGTATTATTGTTATCAAATGATGTTTAATACAGCTACTATTACAGTATTATTGTTATCAAATGATGTTTAATACAGCTACTATAACAGTATTATTGTTATCAAATGATGTTTAATACAGCTACTATAACAGTAATATTGTTATCAAATGATGTTTAATACAGCTACTATAACAGTATTATTGTTATAAAATGATGTTTAATACAGCTACTATAACAGTATTATTGTTATCAAATGATGTGTAATACAGCTACTATAACAGTATTATTGTTATCAAATGATGTTCAATACAGCTACTATAACAGTATTATTGTTATCAAATGATGTTCAATACAGCTACTATAACAGTATTATTGTTATCAAATGATGTTTAATACAGCTACTATTACAGTATTATTGTTATCAAATGATGTTTAATACAGCTACTATTACAGTATTATTGTTATCAAATGATGTTTAATACAGCTACTATAACAGTAGTATTGTTATCAAATGATGTTTAATACAGCTACTATTACAGTATTATTGTTATCAAATGATGTTTAATACTGCTACTATTACAGTATTATTGTTATCAAATGATGTTTAATACAGCTGCTATAACAGTATTATTGTTATCAAATGATGTTTAATACAGCTACTATAACAGTATTATTGTTATCAAATGATGTTTAATACAGCTACTATTACAATATTATTGTTATCAAATGATGTTTAATACAGCTACTATAACAGTATTATTGTTATCAAATGATGTTTAATACAGCTACTATAACAGTATTATTGTTATCAAATGATGTTTAATACTGCTACTATTACAGTATTATTGTTATCAAATGATGTTTAATACAGCTACTATTACAGTATTAGTGTTATCAAATGATGTTTAATACAGCTACTATAACAGTATTATTGTTATCAAATGATGTTTAATACAGCTACTATAACAGTATTATTGTTATCAAATGATGTTTAATACAGCTACTATAACAGTATTATTGTTATAAAATGATGTTTAATACAGCTACTATAACAGTATTATTTTTATCAAATGATGTCTAATACAGCTTCTATAACAGTATTATTGTTATCAAATGATGTTTTAATACAGCTACTATTACAGTATTGTTGTTATCAAATGACGTTTAATACAGCTACTATAACAGTATTATTGTTATCAAATGACGTTTAATACAGCTGCTATAACAGTATTATTGTTATCAAATGACGTTTACTACAGCTACTATAACAGTAGTATTGTTATCAAATGACGTTCAATACAGCTGCTATAACAGTATTATTGTTATCAAATGACGTTCAATACAGCTGCTATTACAGTATTATTGTTATCAAATGACGTTTAATACAGCTGCTATTACAGTATTATTGTTATCAAATGATGTTTAATACAGCTACTATAACAGTATTATTGTTATCAAATGATGTCTAATACAGCTACTATAACAGTATTATTGTTATCAAATGATGTGTAATACAGCTACTATAACAGTATTATTGTTATCAAATGATGTTCAATACAGCTACTATAACAGTATTATTGTTATCAAATGATGTTCAATACAGCTACTATAACAGTATTATTGTTATCAAATGATGTTTAATACAGCTACTATTACAGTATTATTGTTATCAAATGATGTTTAATACAGCTACTATTACAGTATTATTGTTATCAAATGATGTTTAATACAGCTACTATAACAGTATTATTGTTATCAAATGATGTTTAATACAGCTACTATTACAGTATTATTGTTATCAAATGATGTTTAATACTGCTACTATTACAGTATTATTGTTATCAAATGATGTTTAATACAGCTGCTATAACAGTATTATTGTTATCAAATGATGTTTTAATACAGCTACTATAACAGTATTATTGTTATCAAATGATGTTTAATACAGCTACTATTACAATATTATTGTTATCAAATGATGTTTAATACAGCTACTATAACAGTATTATTGTTATCAAATGATGTTTAATACAGCTACTATAACAGTATTATTGTTATCAAATGATGTTTAATACTGCTACTATTACAGTATTATTGTTATCAAATGATGTTTAATACAGCTACTATTACAGTATTATTGTTATCAAATGATGTTTAATACAGCTACTATAACAGTATTATTGTTATGAAATGATGTTTAATACAGCTACTATAACAGTATTATTGTTATCAAATGATGTTTAATACAGCTACTGTTACCGTATTATTGTTATCAAATGCTGTTCTGCTAAAAAAAAATCTTGCGATTATTTACCGATTATGTATTGAACAGTCCCACGCTGATTCAATTCGATGATTATGAAAATTGTCCGAATTTACAACACTAAATATATATATAAAACATAAATTATCATGTTTATATGAATATGAAAATAAAAGCCTTTGTCTTTGCCGTACCTAAGGGTACGGGTACGACAAGGGTACGACAAGACAAAACCTAAGATAAGCATCAGACATTACGCTACCGTCCTTTGAGGATTTAGGTAGATGTCATCATAGGATCCAGAATCTGTCCATTTTATAACAATATTATACGGTGACAAGTTTTGTCAACATTAGATAAACCCCTTCCCACAGATTTATAGGAAAGAAGCAACTGTATTAAAAACTATAAGGGTGTTCCACAAAACATTTTTGCCGCCTGCCATGTGCTTATTCAAAGTTATGAGCTAAGTCAGATTTCAGGTTAACATTTTATGAAAAGAGGCATAACTGCCGAAATGAAGATATTGATGAAGATTCAAAAACATAGGTCAAATAAATTTCAAGTTATGGCCATTGTAGTTTGCAATTTTACGTGTGACGGGACGGAAGACGACGACGTTTGCTTTACATAATTTTTTACGAATATGCAATTTTACTTTCATAAATGTTGCATGATTGCAACGTTCCGACTTCATAAAAGATAAAGAATTTCGTAGGAGAAATTATCAGCACATAATTCGCACTGGATTTGCCAAAATACTAGTACATTTAAGGAATCATTTATTATACATCTTTATCATGTTTATATAACTATTGTTCCATTAAAAATGTTAAAACGATTTAGTTTCTGCAACATTTTAATGAAATGCATTCTCTGAAGCAATTAATTATATAAAGTATTGTTCAAGTAATGGCCAATTATGACTTTAGTTAGGTTTCAGGTAAAAGTTTTATGAAAAGTGGCACAACTCTGTCGAAAGTAAGTCATAGATCATTGTTATATATAACAACATTCCATGAGGTCAGCTGAAGATGTGTGTGTAACTGCATGAACATAGGTCAAATACCATTCCAGTTAATCGCTCACATTATATTCGCAATGATGATTTTCTTCAAACAAGCTGATAATTTCATAAAAGAGTGAGAACACGCAGTCAATGGTGCAACATCAAAATTCTCACAACTGCCTTAAAATGGTCAGGCCCAGTAGGGTGTTTATATAGTTATAGGTTGGGATCTCAATGGTTTCAAAATTATGACCCAGGGACCAAGTCCCAGGGGTGGAGATGGACCCAGAGGCAAATGCTGGTTGGATGGTTGTATACATCTGTTCATGCCCCGTAAGTTTATATATGGTTATATGGTAGGGATCTCAACAGTTTTCAAGTCATGACCGAGGGGTTTTGCCCAGGATGGGGGATAGACCCCAGGGCCGATGCTGGTTGGATGTATGTGGATTAAGTGTATTTATGGTAATAGGGTGGGATCTCAACGGTTTTCAATTATGAACCAGGGATTTGTCCCCAGTGGTGGGGATGGACCCTGGGGACGATGCTGTTTGGATGGTTGTATCCAGCTGTTCATGCTCACTAAGTGTATAACTATGGTTTCAGAGAAGAAAATATTTGTTTCCTATTAAAGTCTATGTAAAACATATGATCTCTGCGGTGGGGCCATGGTCACAATCTGAATAAACTCGATAGAGGACCATATGCTTATAGTACAGGCAAAATATTAGATCTCTAGCTCATGTCATTTCAGAGAAGAGATTTTAAAGATATTCCTATACAACTAATATAAATATGTGACCCTCCACGTCCACAGACTTTACTCCAAGGTCACCATTTGAAAAACAAGAGCTGTCGGAGAACAGCGCAGCTCGACTATTCGATTTTTCGGAGAATAATAAATTTATAGCTAGTATATACCATCAGAAAACAAGGCTAGAACAATGTGGGGTGGGGTTGGGAGCACAACAGAACTATGTGTAAGAATTGACCATAACTACACAGAAATATGTAAAAAAAATATAAAAATAAAAAAACAAGAGGCCCAAGAGGGCCTGTGGACGCTCTACTGGCTTATATGGCTCTGATAACATCAATGCAGCGAGTGATTATCATCTTACAGAGGCAAAATATAGCATTTTTAACTAAATCAAGAGCTATAACTCCGCCATTACTGGTCCGATCTGGCTGGTTTTCGAACTTGGCCAGTAGAGACAATAAAAATCAAAAATTATGAAAAAAAATAAAAAAAATATAAAAAAAATTAAATTCAAAAAATAAATAGACAATAATATAAAAAAAGTCATAAAATCTGGTAAAGTTTGGCAAAGATCAGATGCAAAATGAAGGCCCTATCGTATGACCAAGCAAATTATAGCATTTTTTAACAAAATCAAGGGCCATAACTTCGCTGTTACTGGTCCGATCTGGCTAGTTTTCGAACCTGACCGAGCTTTCATTGACATTAACAATCTGATAAAGTTTGGTAAGGATCGGATGAAAAATGAAGGCCCTATCGTCTTAACGAGGCAAAATATAGCAATATAGCATTTTTAACTAAATCAAGGACCATAACTCCGTTGTTACTTGTCCGATCTGGCTGGTTTTCGAACTCATCCGAGCTTTCATTGATATTAACAACCTGTTAAAGTTTGGTAAAGATCGGATGAAAAATGAAGGCCCTATCGTCTTAACGAGACAAAAGTTAACGACGGACGGACGGACGGACGACGGACAACGAGGCAAAATATAGCATTTTTAACTAAATAAAGGGCCATAACTCCGCTGTTACTAGTCCGATATGGCTGGTTTTCGAACTTGTCCTAGCTTTCATTGATATTAACAATCTGATAGTGTTTGGTAAAGATCGAATGAACAATGAAGCCTCTATCGTCTTAACGAGGCAAAATATATCATTTTTACCTAATCAAGGGCCATAACTCCGCTGTTACTGGTCCGATAAGGCTGGTTTTCAAACTTGTTCGAGCATTCAATGACATTAACAATCTGATAAAGTTTGGTAAAGATCGGATGAACAATGAAGCCCCTATCATATTAACGAGGCAAAATATAGCATTTTTAACTAAATCAAGGGCCATAACTCCACTGTTACTATTCCGATATGACTGGTTTTTGAACTTGTCTGAGCTTTCATTGATATTAACAATGTGGTAAAGCTTGGTAAAGATAGGATGAAAAACGAAGGCCCTATCGTCTTAACGAGGCAAATAATAGCAATATAGCGTTTTTAACTAAATCAAGGACCATAACTCCGCTCTTACTGGTCCAATTTGGCTGGTTTTTGAACTTGTCCGAGCGTTCATTTATATTAACAATGTGGTAAAGTTTGGTAAAGATAGGATGAAAAATGAAGGCCTATCGTCTTAACGAGGCAAATATAGCTATATAGCATTTTAACTAAATCAAGGACCATAACTCCGTTGTTACTTGTCCGATCTGGCTGGTTTTCGAACTCATCAGAGCTTTCATTGATATTAACAACCTGTTAAAGTTTGGTAAAGATCGATGAAAAATGAAGCCCTATCGTCTTATCGAGACAAAAGTTAACGACGGACGGACGGACGGACGACGGACAACGAGGCAAAATATAGCATTTTTAACTAATAAAGGGCCATAACTCCGCTGTTACTAGTCCGATATGGCTGGTTTTCGTACTTGTCCTAGCTTTCATTGATATTAACAATCTGATAGTGTTTGGTAAAGATCGTATGAACAATGAAGCCTCTATCGTCTTAACGAGGCTAATATTATCATTTTTACCTATCAAGGGCCATAACTCCGCTGTTTCTGGTCCGATAAGGCTGGTTTTCATACTTGTTCGAGCATTCAATGACATTACAATCTGATAAAGTTTGGTAAAGATCGATGAACATTGGAAGCCCCTATCATATTAACGAGGCATAATATAGCATTTTTAACTAATTCATGGGCCATAACTCCACTGTTACTATTCCGATATGACTGGTTTTTGAACTTGTCTGAGCTTTCATTGTATTAACAATGTGGTAAAGCTTGGTAAAGATAGGATGAAAAACGAAGGCCCTATCGTCTTAACGAGGCAAATAATAGCAATTTAGCGTTTTTAACTAAATCATGGACCATAACTCCGCTCTTACTGGTCCAATTTGGCTGGTTTTTGAACTTGTCCGAGCGTTCATGTTATATTAACTATGTGGTAAGTTTGGTAAGATAGGATGAAAATTGGAAGGCCCTATCGTCTTAACGAGACAAAAGTTATCGACGGACGACGGACAACTGACGGACGACGGACATCTCGGCATCCATATGCTCTGCTGGCCTTCGGCAGTAGAGCTAAAAACGAGTTTTGAGTGGGTGCGGGGGGGTGGGGAGAGTGGCGGGGGTGTGGTGGGGGTGTGCGTGGTGAGAGCAACATATATGTGTAAGAAGCTATGTAATACTTCACCATAAACAACACAAAAATATGGAAGTATTTTATTTTTTTTAATAATCGTGTTT